>JAOTQH010245346.1:0-22057 GCA_025631255.1 Cornus kousa | reverse complement strand
GATCAAATGTGCATGAAATAGGGAAATTTGGGAAGAGTTTGATTATTTTATTACTTGTCGTCAGTAAAATCAGATGGAAAGAAATTCCTAGTTGAATTCTGGAGTTCCAATCTGGAAGTTAATTGGCACATGCCTCAGTTGTCTGTGTCTTCAGCAGTCATTCACACTCACTTTTTTTGCATGCATAAAATAAGTCTTGAATCTTTCGGGTAATTTTTATGTTAATTTTAACATATTGGGTTTGATTAGGGAGGAGCAAAACTGAGATGGCTATGAGAATATTGGGATTTTCCTATTTTGGTTGCATATGTACTGCATATGTTTATGTAACTGAATGAAATATAATCACATGCACATCCACCTTAAAGAATTGGTTAATGGTAATCAAAGGAGCAAGGAAGTTGCATGGTAGTGGGTTCACAGTATGATGTCAATTATCAGTATAGACTATTATTTCCCCTCTTGTTACTATTATATTTAGTGCTCTTAGGTTCTGTGCTTTCCATGCTTTCAGTTATTAGATGATGGTCAGTGGTCACGTGTAGATTGACTTTTATAAGTTGAAGGGCAGCAGAAGATTGATATATTTTATATTGTATAAGTGATGTTTTCATGCTTTTTGGTCAGTAACTGCTGAGAGATGTTGCTTCATGGTGTGAATATCTGCTTCAATACTTCCATGTGAGAGATGAGAGCCCAAAAGTTCAAATGCGGAGAGATCTTGTCATTCAATCTCCAGTGCAGTAACAGGATTAAACATTTTAAACCCAGATGTTAGGACTTGTTTTAAATAGTATATGCAGAAGATATGAAATAGTGCAAAAATCTGGGAACTACAAGGTTCCAAAGCAGAGAAAGATCGACTTAGATGAAGACCTGAATCACTTGATAGTAGTTACCCGCTCTGCACATTAGCTCTTCTATTGTCCTTCATGTATCTGTGTTGACATGACACAACATAAGTGATGGGTACTGTATATGTGTCTGACACACAATCTCAAATTGGACACCCCAATTCTTCACATCGCATGATTAAAGAAGAAGAAAAACTCAAATTTAATAGTTGAGACGAGTTTCCTTTCTATGTGATAGGTGAAAACCTTTTTCTTTTACCACATCCCATTTAATCTAAGGCTCTAAGTAATAATTAAATATATTCTTATAAAACAACAACATTAAATATTACACTATAAATAAATCATGTAATGTACCTGTATCCAACTTTTGGAAACCTATTCTCGTATCCTAAGATTTGGAGTTCTAGGAGGTCTGAATGTCTGACATTTAGACGCACACCCACACCCGATACACTTGCCCAGACTCAGGTAAGATAGCTTACCAATGTTGTTGTATCTATGAATTACGTACTGCAATTATTTTAAACAGTTGGGACATTTTAAATGTTCTTTGGTTGTAATGCTCAGAGATGCACTTTACTTATTCTTATACCCTCGAAGGAGCAGTTTTATCATCTCTTGCTTGGGTTCAAATATACTAAAGCTGATAAATGTAGTGAACTGCTTAAAATTATCCAAAAAATAATAATAATGTAGTTAACTGATTAAACTTTTGAAAATTTAGGTCAGACCATATCATTAACATATTATAAAGCTTAAATCTTTGTTGTTTTCTGGTTGAAAATTTTAAAAATATGCTTTCTTAGGATTCTTAAGCATAGTAATTCTATTTTTACTTTGTGTTCTTGCTTAAGACTGCAGTTGATTTTTAGTCTGTCTATGCTTTTTATCAATCAGGATTATTCTGTATAGCATTCTTTCAAATGTTTTAATTTCTTACCTGCTTAAAGTATGACCAATTTTTGTTTGGGACCTTATTGCTGTCCATAACTTTCATCACTAAGTGAGGAGATTTTTTAGCTGACTGAGTTCTGAACTTCTCATATTTGGAGAAAGGAAACGATTGTTAAATATCTTTGCCGAATTTAATAGTTATTTTATTTGGTTTCTTTTCTTCTTCATTTTATATTTGAATTAATCACATGTTTGAACAAAGCATGGGTTTTAGAAAGTTGGACTACATTGTCATGTGAAAAACTGCATTACACAGTTGGATAGTTTATCAGACAGTGAGTCATCTCATTAGGCCTGAGAGCAGACACTTTGTGCAAAACAATGTTAAAGGTTGGGTCTGTATATAGTTCACTTCCCCTCCCCCAGCATAAGTGATACTGTGTAATGGCCTTTATTCACCGTCATTAGGTGATTGATCGGATGTTGTTTCCTTTGGAAGGAATGAATATAGAGGCCATCTGTTATTCTTTTCCATTGCTTGTCATGCTTAATGCAGAAGTTTTACTTCAATGATAGTGTACTTAACAAAAAACAATTGCGAAGAAGTTCTCTTTCGACATTTTAGCAGTTCTTTGTCAACTTCTCGAATTTTGGAATGCAATTTTTTTATATTCCCAGTATTGAACACATGCACAAACAGCTTTTGCCTTTCATTTGTTGTTCCTAAGGGACACATCTTCTGGTCACTGCTCCTAAATCATATGGTTTAATGAGGAAGATACCTTGGTGAGAGGTTCAATTACAACACTTATATTGATGTTCTGGAATCAATTATTTTGTAGTTATGCACTTTTGATAAGCACATCTTAGATTCTTTCCCTGCGAACTGCTATTGGTGGTAGCAGCCAATAGTTTTAAGAATGTGACCAATCATTCCCTAAACAGTGTTATCCGATCTATTAATATGTATATGGTGACTTTTATCTTATATCAGACGAGTTGTACCATTCTAAGTGTGTGTATGTATAATTTAGTGGATTCTTGGTTTATTTAATGGCTGCATTAACTCATGGAATGACTATTGAAGTTACTTCATTGCTTGATGCAGTAGTTTCTAGGGATGTAACCCTACTTATTCGACTGAGGTCTGTGTAATCTATATGTAGCTTATGTTTTCATGAGGACAAAAAAGAAAGATACGGGCGAGGGAGAAGTGCCAGATGTTCCATCTACCCCAGCTTCAACTACAGCTGCTGCAACTGCTCCGGTTAGTGAAAAACCATTTTCGCCTCCAGGCCCTCCACCTCTCGAGGAGCCTGTGATGTTACGCGATCCAATACCCGAGAATCAGCAGCGTGAACTTTTCAAGTGGTTATTGGAAGAGAAGAGGAAGGTGAAGCCAAAGAATCCCGAAGAGAAGAAACGCATTGACGAAGAGAAAGCCATTCTCAAACAGTTCATTCGAGCCAAGTCCATTCCGACTTTGTAATTGATGGTTCCGGGTGATTATTTTGAGATGACCAGAACTGGAATTTGGAATATGTTCCATGGAATATGAACCTTTTTTACTTTTGTCTAAATGTTCCTTTTACAGAAATTTGTCATGTCTTATTATGCTTGTGCCATTTGGAAATTATGCCTGAAGAATGCTTTGAACAGACGTGATATGAACTGTCACATATAACAAATTCCAACTATTTCTTGAACAAAAGCATGTAACATGCTCGCTGAGTCATTGAAAACACATTCAAAATTTTGATAGTGTGATCTAATCTCAAAACCACACACACATAGAGCCTATACAACTCTCCGTCTCTCGAACATAGAGCCTCCTATACAACTTTTTTTGGTGGCTCTAACGTAAACAACGAGTTGCAAATCATTTTAGAATTTGATTTGAAGAACTTGATGGTATCTATTATATTATTGTAAAACATTTTGCTAGGATAAAATATTTCTTCAAAAATATATTTTTGGAGAACAATAGATGTATAAATTTTTTTTTCCTCACATAGACATTCACATTTTGTTTATAAAGGAGATCGGAAGGTTTAGGGCCTAAATTTGTCTTAAACAAACATTTTTTCAAAAAAAAAAAAAAAAAAAACTGTCTTTCAAACATATTTTTGTATAATTTTCTGATTTGTAAGGCCTTTTATTTTATAAATGAAAAAAATACAATACTTCCTTCTCATCCAAAAAAGAAATTAGAGAGAGGCAAAAAATAAGAGAGGGATAGAGTCAGAAACGGTGTCGTTTGGTAGATTTATTTTCCACAACGCAAGTTAGCGCCGCTCCCTCCTCTCCCTCTTTATTCCTCCAGCTGCCAAATTTTTTCTTCTCACACACACAAACACACACACACACACACACACAGATATTAGGTACCGAAGTCTCCTCCAGAAGCAAAGTTCAGAGTTCTCGATCTCATCTCCTCCAAAAGGTTTGAATTGAATTCCAATTTTCTCAAATTTCTATTCTTATACTTTGAAGTATTAGAAATTGCTTTTTGTTTTATTTTATTTTATTTTATTGGTCTCAATTGAATTAGGGTTTGTGTTCAATATTACTGGTCTCTTTTCATCACTTATGTATACTAGGTTTTTCTGTTTGTAACGCTCTATTCTTTTCGTTTTATTACCGATTGGTTGTCGAGAAAATTGAGGAAAGTACAAGGCTTGTTACTTTGGTTTCATAGATGCATATGCATGTGTGTATAAAGGGAAAAAGGGTTTTATTTACTAACCTAGACAACATGGTTGCGTTTGGCTCTGCTTGTGAATATATAGTTTTATCTGTCGCACGGTAGGCAACGTTGGAGATTTTTCTTCAGTTTCTACACAACCAAACGAAGTATTTCCTCCCTTTGCTTGCTGATAGAGCAGAGGTAAAGCAAAATTCACCGTGTTCTCTCTCCCTTCTCCTTCCCTCTCTCTCTCTCAATCTTTACAATTGAAGAAAAACAAAGAATTCTGTTCCACCGATAAGAGTTCTGTATCCAGAAGTCCTAAAACTTATTAAATATAGTTGTCATTTTTATGTCTTTCAGTTTCTTCTTAGATAAAAAAACAGAGGATTTTGTTCTCCTCCACTATTTTTTTTAACTGCCATTTAATCACTTTATTCTGTTTTGCTTTCTGTTTTAATTGACAGTCAAACCCCACAGTGATGTTGGTTGGAGTATGTATCGAATTGCTTCTGTATATATAGCTTTTGGACGTAGGTTGGTTATAGGGAACCTAATAAGGATTTATTTCCTTAATGTATCATTTGATAGAGTTTACATAGCTTGGTCTCGTAAATTGTTGAAAGTGTGATGTTGTGCCCCGAATTCTGTTTTCAGACCAGGTTGCAATGACCCGTAACCCGTTTGAACCAAGAAATGCCCTGGGGAAAATTTTTTGACCCATTTTTTTCGCTTGTGGGCCTTGTACGCTGTTTAGAATTCTCTTGTATGTAAGGGTGTTTAGGGTTTGGAGTGGGATAACGAGAGAACATTGAAAATCGTAAGAGAGGGAGTGACGGTGAGAGCTAGGGTTTGGGGGCTGAAACTTGTATTCTCCTGATTTTCGCATTATGGAATGTTTCGTTGGATCTTCACCGTGGATGTAGGCACTACTTGTGCCGAATCACGTAGATCTTTGTGTGGTGTGTGTTTACTTTTCTTCGTGATTCTTATTTTGTTCTTGGTTCACTGCATTTGTCATAACAGAAAGTGTGCTTGGCTGCCATAGAATCTTGCTGGCTCAATTAGCAATGATTTCATAAAAAAATCATAAATTTTTGGGGATGCTATTTCTTAGAACGATACATTCGTAATGGTTGAAAATGTACATGAATAATAAAAAGGGTGGGGTTAAATATTTCTCGGATTTTCTTTTTAGCAATGAGATTTCTTCACAAAGTCAGCTGGTAGACAGCCACTTTCCAATGAAGAGCTTGATTTATATTTTTGTTACAATACGTTAATACTTGTGTTATATCATACACTTATTGTTTTATCCCCTATTTTGGCAGGAACCTTGAAATGGCAGGGAGAAATCGTATTCCTCGTGATGCATTTGATAATCGGCGTGGGTATCCCCCGGAAGGAGCTCTTGTTCGTGGTCCTTTGCCTCGCCCAATGCCACCACACCCTGCTTTGTTAGAGGAAGAACTTGAAATGCAGCATGCTGGAATCAGGAGGCTTTGGGGTGAAAATCAGACACTGGTTGAGGATCGAAGAGCTCTGCAGCGAGAGCTAGGTGCCGCTAAGGAGGAACTTCACCGGATGAATCTTGCTATTGCTGATATTCGTGCAGAACAAGAATTCCGCTCAAGGGAGCTTTTTGAGAGAGGCTTGAAGCTGGAAGCTGATCTTCGCATGACTGAGCCTTTGAAAAAAGAGGCAGTACAACTTCGTGCTGAAGCTCAGAAGCTGAATGCTATCAGGCAGGATTTGGCAGGGCAAGTTCAGACACTCACGAAGGACCTTGCAAAATTGCAGGCTGATAATAAGCAGATTCCACTTTTGAGGAATGAGATGGATGGACTACATCAGGAGCTTATGCATGCTAGGTTTGTGCGTTGTTTAATTTATCTAGTGTAAAGCCTGTACGTACTGCTTTAGTTATAACTATGGTTGTTGTGGTTATGGATTGACTCTGTAGTGTACAAAAAAAATTAATGGACCAAATCCTAAAATGCTAAAATGAAGAATTATTCGTGCAGAACTGCTATTGATTATGAAAAGAAGGCAAATATCGAGCTAATGGAACAAAGACAGGCAATGGAGAAGAACTTGGTTTCCATGGCACGTGAAGTCGAAAAGCTACGTGCAGAACTCGCAAATGCTGATGGTAGACCATGGGGTGATGGTATGTTCCATCCCTTTTAACTCTCTTTTTTTCTTACCTTATTCCATTTCTGTTAAATGACCTGGCCTCCCCTGGCTCTTCCACCCGTCCAGTCTCCCTTTCCTCCCTATGCTATGCTCCCCTGGCGCAGGCCTACCAAACTTTGTGCCTGTGGCGTTTTTGCCGGATGGTCTTTTAACTCTCTTTTTTTCAATTTCATAGCATTTGACGTCTTCATTCTCTTATTTGTTATCAAATGTACCCATATTTCATACTACATCAATCTACTTATATAATTCTATATTGACATATCAATTTTGAACTATTTGATTTTACAATTACCAATACAAATAGCATTGCCTCTACCTTCTCTTTTTGGTTAAGATTTTCTAAAGTAGGGCGTAATAAATTAAACTTATTGAAGACTACCACTGTTTGGGGTTGGCATATGGAGCGTTTTCTGCCCTACTTTTCTACTTGTGTTTATATTTATTGCATGAGTCTTGTATTGAGTGTATCCTTGACATCTTAGTGCCTTCAACATAAGCAATATCATGTTTAATTTTCTAACATATATTCTTATTGCTCAAGTTGAATCCCTAGTAATAGGTATACGATATATTCATCTTCTAGACATTTCCACGTTTTAATTCATGTCTACAACATTTATCTTTAATCATCAATTTGTGCTTGATATCGGTCAGCACTAGGAAAATTAAGAATAATGCCACCTACGATAAGGTTTTTGGTGGGTTTGGTCGTGGGTGGTTTGAAGGTTTAGAATTTAAAGAACAAAATAAAGGTTGCAAGGTTTTCCGATGTAAGGAGTGTTATTTTTTCTTTTTCTTTTTCTTTTTTTCCTTTTTTGAAGTAATTTATTGCAAGGAATGTAGAGAATTACTTGCTGGAAATTTTAGATAGTATCATAGCAATAAATTGAGTTTTGGGTGTTAAACTAAATGCTTAAGGTAGTGGAAACTGGAAAGGGTTAGGGTTGATTCGAATTTGGTCGGGTGGGATTTTGGGTATGACATTGGACTGTCCAGGAACTAAAGAAGATTGATGTATACTTACATTAAAGAATAAAATTCCACAAACTATAAAAACGAACTCACTTGTTGAAGCTTCCTTCTTTAGGCTTCATCTTGAAGAAGAATTTTAGGGTATTTTTGCGTTAAAGAAAATTTTAGGTAAGAAATTTGTTGAGAAAGGTCGAAAACTTCTATATTAAAAAGAATGTGGAAACTGTAAAAGCAAATTCACTAGTGTTTACCTCCTTCAGACTTTCAATTTATAGGTCATTTCCCAGCAGTAGGCTTGGACTGTAAGCTGAACTTACTCAAAGGAAATTGGTGTATACTTATATTAAAGAAAAAATCAATTAAGAATATTGTTGAGACAGGTCAAAAACTTTTGTATTAACCAATATGCCTCAGCGATACTTTAATTTGTTGAGACATGCCAAGCACAACCAAAGACATAGCCTAAACATCCCTCACCACAATGGATATGATTGAGGCTTTGAGAGGGTGTCTAGTGGAGAGCTGAGCCAGGGATGTATGGAGGGCCATTCCCCATTGTTTATGGTGGGGTTTGTGGTGTGAGAGAAGTAGGAGATTCTTTGATGGAGAGGATACTGTGTACTTCATTTTTTAGGGTTAATGGTTGAAATTGTAAATCTTTGGTGCATCTTTTGGATTTTGTGGATAGCTTGAAGCTATAGTTGTCGCCTTTGGCGTCTTGTGTTTTCTTTTGGGAGTGCTCCCCTCTTGAGCACCTTTTATGAATTTTTACTTATAAAAAAAAAATGTTAACCAAGATGCCTGGTCGGGTCGGAGGCGAATTTGGCGAAGTTCATCGTTCGTCGGGGCAGTGTTCATAGAAAAGAAGGTGTTGCCCATCGAGTGGCAGATTTGGATGGAGGCTCCCTTGGATGCTGGGGAGATCCTTAGATTTGGATAAAGTCTTGCTCATAGAGGAAGAGTACACGCGCTAGTGCGATACGGCTTATGCAGTTGATCGGAACTTGTTAGGTGAATGCATTAGTAAAATTTGCCCCGTTTAGACTTCAGTTTTATATTTCATAAAAGGTCATTACCCAGTGTGGTCCTGATTAATCAGGGGTGCTGGGAATGGGACTGGGTAATGAGATAATATTTGGCATAAAGTGACTATCCTCAAAGTTGTAGCCACATTCTTATGCTTGATGTCATCAAACTAAAAAGTGGGGCAGTTTGACCTTCATACATTGATCTGTTAAGTTGTAGTGCTGATTTAAGCAGTAGTTACTCTTGTTTATCCGCTCACCTAGTTTGTGATTCACTTCTTATGTCAGCACTTCTCCACTGTGCTTAGAGTACTTATGTGACATTTGAATCACATTCTTTTGCTGTTGCCCCTCTCTAATACATGCATTTTATGATACAATGTTTGTTTCTTTTATCTAGATATCTTCATTTAATTATTTGGTGAACATAATTCTTCATTTTTATATGATTGCTGTGGAGACGAAGGATACAAAAACCAAAATATGATTTCATACAACTATGCAACACTGTGTCAGCGTTGAAGTATTTTAATATTCTTTATAATTCTTTCGTTATTCTGTCTTCTCAGCAGCCAAGTTGCTGTAATTGTTTCCTTGATTGGTTTATATATTAAAATTAACCACTTACCTGTCAAGCAATGTAGCAAACTGGAATTCATTCAGTCCTTTATGATCTTCGGTGCTCTGGTTCTGATTTTTTTTTGCTTGATATCTGGTGTCTAAAGGTGGATATGGGATGAAATTCAGTGGCATGGAGGGGGGTTACCCTGCACCTTATGGAGATGGATATGGGCTTCATCTGGTATGGATGCTCTTAATCTGATATTAATTTATTTTATTATTATATTTTTTTTATAGTTTCAGCAGTTATTAAATAACCGTGCACCGCATTGCGTTGTTTTGCTGGACTAACATTTCTATATTGCTTCTCAGGGTGCTGCTGACAAGGGTCCTCTCTATGGTTCTGGTTCTGCTTCATGGGGAGGACTTGAGAAACCTCGCATGACTCGTCATTGAGATCTGGATGGCTTAAGTGTTTAAATTGCAGAAAGGTGCACCACTAGTTTGGCTGCTGTTCGCAGTATATATGTGGGCTAGACCCATCGCTCTATCTGTGCGTAGCGCACCTGGAGTCCTTTATTTGAACATTGTTGGTTATCTTAAACAACTTATATGGGAGAATTAAGGTTGCTTTACTTTAACTAGTTGAGCTGATGATTTTCTTTTGCACTTGTGATTATAACATGTTAGTTTGAAATATTGTCTCTTTATCTTTTCTTTGGGTCTATTTGCTTATTGCATATGCTATGTGTATAAGTTAATTGCTTTGTACTAGTGAGTCTCTTTATCTTCATGACGTGAACTCGGTAACAAAACCTCTCCTGAATATAGTTGTTGGGATTAGTCTCTCCTTGACTGAATTGTATGGATATGGAGGCTGGAGGAATTTGTGGATGGTATATTATTGTAAGGAAAGCAGTATTTGCACATGGATAGTAAAGGTCCTATGCTGCAGCTGATGCTCCTAAAAAAATATAAATTTTGCAGTTTTAATGTGCATGAGATTCTATTGTAATTCACTTTCTATGGAGTGAGGAGTTGTGTTCTACAACTAAGTCTTATTTTTGGGAAATACTTTGTGGATGTTATTGGAGAGTCACTAGTGAATATGGGGACGTGCATCAGGTTCTGGATTAGTAAATATGGAATTTAGTCCGTATGGAATGAGGAGTCTTCTCTGTTCAACTTCGTCTTTTCAGTTGTTGCTTCCTTTTTGTTTGAATTCATTTGAAATCATGACAATTGGACAGCACTTCTGAGTTTTATATTTATCTGGAGGTAAAGAGTGGCAAGAGCCTATAGACGTTAATCCCTTGGAGTGATGTGGAAGCCGTTTAATGTTGTGATGAGACACTTCTTGCATTGGAGTGTTGACATCCTTTGAGTACAATAATTTATATTTAAAGGACATAATCTAGGAGGTAGATTGCATCCATCATTACCAGGAACGATAAACCTTAGGATGAATATTTCTGTCCTGGTACCATGATAACAGTTAGCTTTTAACATGCTCTCGGAAAACTCTTTTAGTTCGGTTGCTATTAAGATGTCTTGGGCATGTTTTTAAGTGGAGTTGTTAATTTATGGTTGAAGTTTACCCGATGGATTGTCTTCATTGTATTTGTATGGATGTTATTGTGGGTTCTAATTAGCAAGTCAGTTTTAGCCTTCTAAATGAGTGAATTCAAAGAATTCTGTTGGCTCTTGGAATTAGTACAGTGAGCATAATCTACATGTTTGGAACTATGGATTAAATTAATTGATCATTGCATTCTTCATCATGACCTGATAACAGTTCCTATTGCTTTGAGATGGCATTTAAAGAAATGGATGATGCTGTTGTTGCCACATTGCTAGTAGTGGTGTCGTATGTAGTGATTCGTACTTGTAGTGTGCAATTGTTGTTTTTCAGTTTTATCTTGGGACTATATTTTCTTTTCTTATTTTTTGGAAGTTCGTGGAAGGATGAAATTTTTTGGTTTTTAGGTTTTTTTGAATTAAGACTAGGGGTCTAGGGCTGTTTTTGATGAAGGAAAATGCACTGTTGATCTTTTGTGGACCTCTAGAACAGTGAAGCCAGTTTTAACAGATTTGAAGTGTAACCAAGATCCAAAATTATATGGGTTTGGCTAGGATTTGTGCTTCCCTTTGATTTTGGGATCCTTGACAAAGCTAGTGTATGACAAGTGGACTTGGAGCTATAGATATTTCATCGTAGTTAGTTTGTTATGGGCTGGACTATTTGGTTTTGTCTTCTTCTCCAGTTGTGGTATTGGCTGGATCAACGTGATAGTACACGTCGGGAGTGCATAACGGAATGAACCTGTATTTACCGTTTTAGCCTCATGCCACCTTGAACAAATTCCCTCCTCAACCAGAAGTTCTGTATTCTCGAAAGATTATTTTAATGAGTGTTGTTTTTTCATCCCATGATTTTGATGTGCTTTAAGTATGCAGTGGTTGAACAGTGGCATCCCAAAACTACTGTTCAGATATTTGATTGAAGAGTTTGCCAAGTCATTTAACCTCACCCATTCGGCTGTGTTTACATAGTATCTCTTCCTCTTGGTTCAGCGGCGTTTTTGTTTTTTATCATTTAATGTGTAGTGATCATTCAGCGGTCAATATATTTTAGCCACCTTCATGCTAGCCAAGGTGCTCTTTCATTCATAAAAATGAGCTTGGAATATCTAAAGGGATGGTGGACGTGCCAGGTGACGAGGGGCCGACTTCTGAGTTCTGATCCAAACATCATAGGCAAGTGTTTTCTCTCTGTTCTATGGGTTTAATGGGTCCTGAATCTATATGTTAATTTCTAGACCTTTTGTACTTGATCTGCCTGTTGTTGCCCCTTTCAAGTGTTGTTGCCTCATTATATTGTTTAGATATATAAGATTATTTTTTGTTTTTGACCTTGAAACTATGCACGAACTCTTTTAGGCATTTGTACACTTTTAGAATCTATATGTAGTACTCTCTCTCTCTCTCTCTATATATATATATATATATATATATATATATAATATATTACATTGATATTAGTACTGATCTTTGCAGTTTTGTTGCTTGTAGTTTTCAAGTTAGACTTTATAACTGATATGCTAGGAAATGAACTTCTGTCAGATGAAAAAGTGGATAAACTGAACCTTATCTTTCATGAATGGCAGTAGTGAACCTTAATGCCTCCCTCTTCCATAAATTAATATAGACGTTAAAGTTGTTTGCTTTGTTGAGGGTTCATAGGGTAATCAGTTATGAGCTTCTAAAGATATTATTTGACTGGTGGATGGTACAGTTGTGCTGAAGAAAGTCGAGTTTGTTGCTCTAAAGAAACAATTAAATTAGTTGTACACAGTACTAAAGTTTTATTTTTTAGCCCTTCATCATCAGTAGGTGAAATATTCAACTACGTAATGTATTAGGAGTCACTTCAGGATAGCAGCAGTAACATCATATTAACGAAAATATGTTCTTACTGGGTTGAGAAAAATGAGCCTTTTGTTGGATTTATGAAATAGAGGTGCAAATACCTCTTGATGAGATTGCTGATGGATGATTTCAGTTATTTAGAATTTTAGAAGTTAAGTTTAACAGTCCACTGGTTTTTATAAGATAGTTTTTTCTTTATTTGGCCTTCTCGTATTTGGTGGAGAAGCAAGATAATTGGTGGAGTCAGCAGAATATGGTGGTATGAAGTTCTTTGGACAGTGTTGTCAGTGGTTGATTATTACTTATTCGTGGATTGACAGTTTTGTATTATAGCACTAAATGGTTGCTTGGCCATAGGCAATTGTAGACATGGAGGGAAGCCTATTGTCAATGTTGAATGGAGTTGATCAAGATCCATATTTGTTATATGTGACAGCTCGATTTTCAATTCATATTACTTATTTGGACGAGAAAAAGTAATAATTCATACTCTATAGTAGATGTTCTCTTCGTACCCTTGGAACGAATTTGTTACAACTCCTCACTGGTTATGACATAGTGATAGCAAATTATGGTTGGCTTATTCCCTTTTGCTAGCAATTTTAGGTTTAAAGGCAGATAGAATGTTAGATATCTTCTTTCACTTCTCTCTTATGATTATTTTCATTGAAAATTATGCTTTGATGGCAAAATGATAGAGCAGCTATTAGCTTGAGATTAAGTTTTCCGTGCATTGCTTTATCATATTGAATTGTAGTTCTATAATTATTCAGTTATGGAATTTTTTGCTTGGAAAGAAATTTGCATTAAAATTTTAAAGAAATTCAAGTACTAGGTCAGAGGAGATCATGTTCTTCCATTTACCTCTTACATTATCTTAGGTTGGCCCAGAGATTGAACAATGGAAGCCAAGAACAAAAATTACACTGAAGGGAATACAGTTTTTGACCCAAACGGGATGGAGATGGAGGTCCGGTGTAGAGAACACCTTCTTCATGATCTAGGGGTCAAATGTTTGCTTAATGTGTCCCTGGGATGCAACCCCTTTGTTTAATCAAGATTCCATCTTTGTTGAACTTGAAATGGATGCAGTAGGATGTTTAGTTCCAGTAAGTTGGATGCAGCATTTTTGCTGTTATCTTTTCTATAAATTCTTATTACATTATGGTGGAAAATTTCAATTGTCCCTGGGGTTATATTTTTGTCACATTTTTTATTTCTTTCATTGGTGGAAATTTTCAATTGTCACATTATTTTATTTCCTTCATTAAATAGCAATGACATTTGGATACAAAATTTGTTGGTTTTATCTCCTAATATTTGTTTTCATGTATTTTGCAGATGGCGAGCTAGTACTGGTACTGGTACCTTGTTTCAAAGATATTGTTGAAAGGTGAATTGAGAAGATCAGGAATCCCTTCTATTAGAAATTGAATGAGGTAAGATCCAGTGGAGCTTCCAAAATGTATTAGTTATACAATAGGTGAAGAAGGAAACTAGTCATTAAGGGGTAGTCTCTTATGCTCGAGACTTTGCAGAGACTAATGGAAATGGATTTAACCTGGTCGGATTATTTTTGGCCGAAGGAAGAGTTTAAGCTACATATTCTCCCTTGGAGAATGTTGAGGCGGTTGAGGAGGCATATTACTAAGATCTTGCCATGACATCTTTTAGAGCTGTTTTTTTGTAGCTTGAGCTCCTTGAAAATATGGATGTCCACTGCAGGTTATGCTCGTGTTATATTTTTGAAAGCTTGATATGGATTTGCATATCTTTCTTCAATATTTTCCTAGTGGTTTTCAAGGCAGCCATATTTTAAGCAGGAGCAGTACCCGCGCAGCAAGATTCATCTAAGAGGTAGATTTTATTGGTAAAACTGACAAGGAAGAAATGATTCCATGATTAGTACGAGAGAATTTTCACTATTGAGAAAAAGATAATCCATGTGGTCGACCCCATTTGTATGGGATGGTGGCATGGATAGTGATGATGATTTTTCATTTTGGAACATTTAGCTTTCAACATATTTGTGTCCGAAGCCAGAGAAGTATGTCTTTTTTTTTTTTTTAATAACTTCTCTCAATCTTATTTACAATTTTCATTTTGAATGCTGAGCCAAAAAGAAACTTATTCTCAAAGAGTTTTATTTCAGAGTAATGGTACAAAGTGAGTGTTGGACACATCCACTAAAATTATACGAGTAAGGGATGATGTCTTCCCCCACTCACAGAAAAGAGTCGGATATATCCGACTTTTGGACTATTCATCATTATCCTTTATTTAAAGGTCCGTAGGCTTTTTTCTTTGAGTGCTGAAAAACTATTCCGGATCTAGTAATGTTTTGGTTGTTCTTTCTCTGCATTACGTAAGAGTGGACTAGGAAATAACGGGCAAGGTAATTTTCAAGGGCGAATACTGCATACTATATGTGTGTGCATGTAATAAATCTGCCTTATTGTGTGGGGTTTACATTCTCAATGATGGATGGATGGGCTGTTGTGAGCGAAGTTCGTGAGCTTATCCTTCTTTGTACCTTGGAGAGATGGCTATCAGTGTCTTCTGTTGTATGCTTTTGGTTATTTTTCTTGCTTTTTGAGATGAAATTCTTTGTGATTCAATATTAAGAACTGTTTTGCTATGGCTGTTTCATTTTTGCTGTTAGTCTTTTGCGCTGCCCTTTTGGGGAAAATGCAGCAATTGTCCATGAACAAATCCAGTGACTTCACTTTTCCTCCCCGTTCTCTCTCAAATAGTGACTTTAGGAGAATGAATGTGTCATGAAACTTGAAAGGTTGACAACCACATTGGGTTTATTGTAAATTTCTTGCTTCATTCATAGGATGATAAGATGAGATGGAACATTCAAGACTGACTACTCTTGGAATGGATTTAAAAAAAAAAAAATTACTATGCATTTACAAGTCTCTCTCAGCTGTTAACAATGCCACGATTTGACACTGACCGGCCTCGCTGGTGCTTTGTGTCTTTTCAAAGAAGGGTTGTTGAAATTGTCTTATGCTCTCCATGCGACTCCCATGTCACCCAGTGTCAACATCCATCACGGCTTTATCACAGGGCAAAATATTGTCATCAAGGAGAGGCTATAATGGGTAGAAATGGAGAATTTAATCCGATTGTAGACTCATATTTATTATGTCTTGGTGGATATGTTAATTGGAATGTAGAATTATGTTTATGCGTTGACTTGAAGTCAAGTCGGAGGATCTTATGTTCATGATCGTAAAAGTAGGTTTGATTTAGGTTGGTTCATGGTGAAATCTTCTCATAAATATAACGCAATTGGTAAGGGTGGTTTTTTTATTTTTATTATTATTATTTTTGTATGGAAATAGGGAAATCGTTTCGGATATCCCTGAAAGAATAGAAAAAGCAAATTTAGATAGATTTCAAATTAGATATGGTATTGAGAACCTTTTTTATTTCACACCATTGAATATATCCTACCACGCGTCAACTTTATGTAGTGGAACCGCCGAGAACAGTGGACCACTTAACTTCTACGCTCTCTCATTTACACCGGGTCTACATTCATTTTTGGGATTCTTTTCATTTACCCAATAGTAAAGGGAGGAAGAGAGAGAGAGAGAGTCGCCGACATTGTTTCACCGGAGACTCGCCGAAAATGACGACGTACGGCACAATCCCGACGTCATCGAAGCCGGGAGGTTCAAAGTTCGACTACGTATCCCGCGTACAGGAACGTGTGAGATCTGGCTTCAGCACGCGACGGCCATGGAAAGAGATGTTCAACTTCCGATCATTGAACCTTCCGACCGGCTTCGGCGACGCAATCGTACGGATCAGAACGAACTTCGGTGTCTTCCGAGTGAACTACGCCATCGTCGTCCTCCTGATCCTTTTCCTCAGCCTCCTCTGGCACCCGATCTCGATGATCGTGTTCCTCGTCATGATGGCTGCCTGGCTCGTCCTCTACTTCCTCCGCGACGAGCCGCTCGTGGTTTTTGGCCGCTCGATTGACGATCGGGTTGTGCTCTTCGTGCTCTCGGTTTTGACGATCGTGTTTCTGTTCCTGACTCACGCGACGGAGAACATACTGATTGCGCTTTTGATTGGAGTGGTGGTTGTGGTGGTTCACGCCGCCTTCAGGAAGACTGAAAACTTGTCTGGGGACGAAGAAGAAGCCGCCGGAACTAGTGGATTTTGACCAGAGCCGGCGTCCCATCTTCTTCTTACTCTCACTTTATTAAATTGTGTTCTCTAGGGCTTTTTTTTTTTTTTTTAAATTTACTATTTAAAGAAAGTTTCTTTAATTGTTTTGTACTATTTTTAGAATTGCTTGTTTACGTGTATATATTTGATTTGTGATTTGTTTGGTAGACAAGAAATTTGTTTTTGGATGGAATGGATAATTTCAATCCAAACAATAGTAAGCGGTAGTTAATAATATTGTTTTTGCTTTCGTAATTAAAAATTGCTTTTATTTTTTCTTCGTCTTCACCAAACAAGACGGAGAGAATTGTTTGATGACAGAAGGAATCTTATCAAAATTAATAAGAAAAAACCCCTGTTCTTTTGGTGAGGTCTTGTTTGATTACATAATTAAGTGCTTAATCTAAGATTAATGGAGCTTATTTAATTAAGTGCTTGATAAGGAAGTTTATTTTTAAGTACCACTAAATGCAAATATGAAAAAATATTTTTTTAAGTATAACGTAAAAACATTGGGTTTAAAATTTGCAGTTTTATCGATCAGAATCGAATGGCACAAAAAGGAAGGGATGGTTGAATTCTTCTTTTTTTTTTTACAAAATTAAAACAAAATTTTAACCATTTTGTAATAAACTGAGTCAGAAAAGTCACGCTGAGTTGTCAATCTCGAGTCACAAAACCCTAATAATATGTTAGGTAGCCAAATTTTTGAAGACGTCACTCCAGTCCTAAGCCCAACGACATGTCATGTGAAACCTCAAATATAGCATCCTCGAGTTCAAAAACAAAAAATCTCTAGAAACACTAAATAGTTTCAAGTCCAAAAAAACTTTGATGACAAGTTGGGTCGTCCAAACCTTGAAGCGTGCTATTTTTGAGTCCCAAATAAACCTTAACAAAAACTTAGGTCACCAAATCTTTAGAACGCCACCCTCATTATAACAAATTGCCTCAATCCTTACAACCTCGAGGCAAAACTGTCACGCATAAAGTGAGATAAAAGGTAGGCTTTACTAATTGGGACACTTAAAAAAAGAATTTTGAATTAATGGATGAAAAGTCCAAGATGACCAAGACTAGTAATAAGCCTAGTCTAAGGGATGGTGAATGTATGTCTTCTTACAATCACTATTAATACTCTACTTAGGGTTATTAATGCTCCAACTACTGTCGCTATCATACTAGATCATGGTAAAAATAAAGACTAGATGTCCTAGATACTTGAGGAACCAAGACCTTAACCCTAGGTGCCAAGTAAAGACTAATCAGGTCACAAACCATTGGATATTGTTTAGAAAATCTTGGACTAATATATTATTAGACCAAGAGGGGGAGGGGTGAATTGGTTTAAGTAAATTCTTTCCTCTTTTCAAGATTACTTTGGAATCAAAACACACTTAAGAGAATAAGAATAATCAAAACTCAACACAACACAAGATTTACAAGGAAAACCCTCTCAATAGGGAAAAACCTTGATTCTTGGCCTTAGCCAATAAAAACATCCACTAGCTGTATGTATCTTGTTACACACTCAGCTGTCTCACTCTCTGTACGCTCTTTGTACCAGTCAAGGCACTAGTTTTCACAACCAATACACACACACTAGCACTTCATCAACACTTGTATGTAAGTAGTTACTCACCCCGCTGCCCCACTTTCCAACCACCTTGTATTCACTAGGACACTGACTTTCACTCCCTCTACAGACACACAAGCTTCAACAATAAGCACATATGCACTTCCCCTGTCCAAAGTAACCCTACTTGGACTTATAAGCTCTCAATAGCCAAATCAACAATAGAATAAGGTGTCAATACACCAAGTACATAATGCTTCAGCTGCAACACAAGATAAGAATGAACACACAGCTTGAAGTAGAACAATGTGAAACCTTAACTTTCTCTTCACTACAACTAGAAGGATTGAACTGTAAAATCGCAATGCAGCTTCACTTATAGCTCACACTAGGTTCCCACAGCCTTGAATTAGTTCAACTGACTTGCTCAAATCATTCTTGAACAATGAACAACAAGTACACAACACTTTCAGCATACAAGGCTTCAAGACCCTAAGAAGGGTAAATCAGTCAAATCACCCTGTGGCTTCCGCACTGACAATTCTTCTATATCCACAACCTTGATATCACAAAACAAACTTGCTTAGCAGGTTACAACATTGAATAGAGCAAGGAATAACATTTTCAGTTCACAAAAGGCTTGGAAAATAATAAACCCTAGTTTCCAAGCTCTCAATGGTAATTCTGTCAAAACACCTGATCCTTGATCAAATACAGGTTCTTACAGCTTCACATAATCATAGCACACTTGCACAAACAATGTCTTCAATAAGCTCAGCAAGATTAGGACATTTCAGTATAAACCAGTAACAAATAGACTTAACACATGATCTATTTTGGTGCCACTTTGATGCCTCTGAACCGAGGGTATAAATGGTATTTTGGAAGGTCTCAGGCTTGGAAAATATTCTCACATACTTGGTTCATCTTCTCACAAAAGCTTAGAGTTCAAGCACTTCATTTGTCACTTTAACTTTATCCCCAAAATTTATTATAAACCTGATATTTCATCTAGCAGCAACACCAATGCTTAAGACAATGTAGCTCCCAATTCAGTTTAAACTTCTGTTACCTTAACTCCCAAACATCCCTTTACACTTGCTTAACATATTGGATTCAAGAACTAAGCAAGATATAAAGATTCAATGTAGATTTCAGAGGTAGACAACATGCATCATGTTAGTTCAGACTAAAAACAGCAGCAACTTGATTTTAAGGGTAAAACTGGAAATTTGACTTTGCTTAGGCCTTTTTTGGTTTCTAACAATCTTGTATAGCTATAACATTCATGTTCAAATGATGATATCAGTAATAATAACATGGAAATCTCAATTCAGTTCTCAAATCTCAGCTAAACAAGTTAAACACCTTAGTTTAGTGTGGTTCTTAAGGTCAAAATTGAAACTAACCAATTTTCTGAGATGAATCCAGTTTTAACATCTTCAGATCATTAAAGTAATCATGCTCAGATGTTAACCACAAGGTTTATAGAAGGTTAAAGCAAGGTAGTTCAGTTATAGAAGCAAAAACCAGAAAATTAAGCTATGGTAGAAGTTTGAGATGTGATATTCAATACCAACCTTAATTTGTAGTTTTAGGCACCTTCAGCTGTTGTATATCATCAAAATATGTATGCTCAGCCCTTGTTCAAGCTCTATAAACGACCCCAGCAACTTTGAACCACTTTAGCCACCTCTTGCACCAGGAAATCAGCTCCAAACTACCTTCTCAATCTTTACTGAAACTATGTTCTTCTTTGGCAAATTTTTGTGAATCATTGAAGCTCAACTATTATGAAATATCACAGAAATTGTTACTCAATCTCAACTCTCGAAATGAACACTATCTCAACTGCTGAAATCTTGTTTTTTCACACAAAGAGGTAACATTTCCACAAATGCTATAAAAACATATTTATAGGGTCCTCATTTCAGCCCTACTATAGATAAGACTCTCTTACAATGGCCAATGAACTAAGAATATAGTTTTCTCTCTGCAGGACCACAATTCCACGTGGCAGTGGTATATTCTAAGCACATTCACAGCAAACTTTGTACACAAGCCTTTCACAAATGCCCCTTGTTGAATGTAATAAAATGATAACTTCCAGTATGAATACAAGGGCTATTTTTGCAATGCACCTTCACTACAGGGTTTCAAATTGTCTCAATATGCTGGAGTGACCAAGGTACCCTCGAGTCACTTGGCAGAATTACAGAAATGCCCTTCAATATATATATATGAGAACTTTACTGTAGCTTGTGTTGAACCATGAGCTTCATTACCCTGTAAGTGCTGAACCATAAGTGTTGAACCTATAAGTGCTGAACCTATAAGTGCTGAGCCAAGGATATACTTAACAACTTGTATACACTTGATCAAACCCCAATATATCAATATTTCAATATCTAATTGCTTTGAGCCTTTAGCTTGCATTTTGTCATTAAAAGAGTAAACCTCAAGATAGGCATCTTAGATCAACACAAACAACATTAAAGAGCAAAGTGAATGCAAATATAAACTCTCAAAAAAGTAAGAATATGTTAGAGAGACAAATATCTCTACTTTTACAATAAATTAACTTGGAAAAGAAATAGACAAGCCAAGGTAATTTATTGTAAAAGTAGAAATAGACAAGCCAAGGCAATTTATTGTAAAAGTAGAGATCAGTACAAGTTTATACGTTGGTTAAAAGTATGTCATTTTAATTATAAACAAATAGCAAGAGTGATGATTAGGAGAGTTTTTGTAAATCCATTTGTTCTTTTTATATATTTTACACATGCTTATAAGTAGATTTCAAGTGAGGTAACATGTAGATCATTGTACATTTTGACGTTTATGTAAAAGAAAAACTTCTTCACGTTTTGAATAAAGAGAGGTGATATCGACACTTCACTTTTCAACAGTTGCACTCCAATTATTAAATAAAATGGTAATTCTAACCTTAACTTTACAAGTAAATAATAATAATTTTTTAAAGGGTAATTTACACAAACCTCCCTTATGGTTTGCCATAATTACAGGGACCTCCCTTCCTGTTTCAGAAATTACACGAACCTCCCCTAAGAATGAAAATAATTTACACGGACCTCCCTTATGTGTGAAGGACCGTTAAATACACTAACGGGACCTGTCAAAATTACTGAAATACCCTCTCCTTGGCATATGAAATTACTAAACTACCTATAAATTATTGAGTAAGCATAACATCACAACTGCACTCCTAGTACCGGAAGCTAGTAGACACAGAGGAATCCACGTGCTTATATTACCAACGTATATCTCCCTCCTCCTTTCACCACCGCAACTTCCCTTACTGCCAGCAACTTCTTCCACTGCCATCTTCTCCCTCCGCCGGTGACTTCTTCCATCGCTGCTTTCTCCCACCACCGGTGACTTCTTCCATCGCTGCTTTCTCCCACCACCGACGACTTCTTCTACCACTATTACCTCAATCCACACGCCACCGCCACTACCCCCTCTCTCTCTCAATGTACTCCCATCACCTCCCACTTCCGCCACCTCCTTCCACCGTCGCCACCAACACAACAACCATCTCACTTTTTTCCTATAAAAAACATATATATATGTAACGACCCGAAAATTTTCCTTCCTTTTCTTTTTCCTGAAATTTTACGAATGAATTTTTTTCGTTTAATTTCCT
>JAOTQH010245298.1:0-12339 GCA_025631255.1 Cornus kousa | reverse complement strand
CTTTTCCATTTCAAAACAACTTTCCCATTTCTTCCTAATGCTTATGCATGAATGTGTTATGCCATTTCATGCCATGTTAATATTTATTTTCATGCTTCCAACTTAAGCTTAACCACCGAACATGTTCTACAATAATACAAGGAACGTATCTTGCTTCCAAGCAACAAAATCAAGTAAGTTAAGCACAAAAATTGTATGAAACAAATCCACATTAGCATGCTTCTCACATCAATTCCATAAACCACTTACACATATATTATCTACACATGGAATTTCACATAGATATACAAATCATTAACAACAATATAATGATTTTCAAGAGTTAGTCACAATTAAGCATGCTATACATTCAAATATAGAGAAAATTCACAAAATCAAAGAGTTTTGTGGATTAGGACATCCCTACCTCAAAAGAAAACAAAACCCCTAATTTGCCCAAATCCAAGCCCTAGAATTCAAAAATCTAATGTGCACCAAAATCACTCTTGCTCCAATCAAATTGTAGACCTTGAAAAGTTCTTTAATTTGCTGCAAATGGCACAAAAAATTTCCCAAGGATGAAAGAAAAATCACGCTTTGAAGCTTAAGGTAAAAAGAAAAGAAAAAGAAAAATAAAAATGGGGGAGAGAGAGACCACCGGGGAGAGAGAAAAAGGAAGCAAGAAATGAGGCCAAAAATGCCTCTTGGTTAGGGGTGGCAAAAATCTCCAATCAGGTAGGGAACCGCCCCGCCCCCGCCCCATTTTAAGCGGGTTTGAAGAACCGTTTACTTATATGGGGTGGGGATGGGGGTTAAAAAAAAAAAAACCAGCCGGTTACGAGGCGGGGGCGGGGGACTAAGATCCCCGCCCCATTTAATATTTTAAATTATTAATTTATCTTACCATATTAATATATTTACCAAATTAACCTTCACACTCTCTCTATATATATATATTGGAAACCCTACACTTAACACTTCCATACATATATATGTGTATATATGTGTGTATATGTGCTATGATTGTGTTTAAATAAAAATATAATCGGTTATGGGGCGGGGGCGGGAGCGGGGATTAGTGGCAAAAAATTAACCGGTTATGGAGTGGTGTTGGGAGCACCAAAATTAAACGGGGATGGGGATGGGGAATGAGAAACCCACCCCAAACCGCCCCATTGCCATCCCTACTCTTGGTCTACTTTTAAAAACAATGCGGGTCCCACCCCTTTTTAAATAATTTTTTTTCTCTTTAATTTATACCACAATTACTTATATATATATTTACATATTAATTTACAACACATAATACACAATAAATAAAATAAATAAGGTGCAACTTGACCTAAACAAAACTTTCGTACGCAATAATTCCAATAACGGGTCTCACACGAAACTTTTTGGTTCGGGAAACTAAAAAATGCCAAAATGGAAGTCCTTGCATTTCAAAGAGTCCTAAACTCAATAAAATGCCCTAATCAACTCTCAGACACACCCGGTACACCTAACGGTATCTGGCACGTAAAACGAGAAAAGACAAAAATGCCCTCGCAAAAATAGAAAATTCCAAAAATTAAAAAATGGCAAAAATTGAAAACATCATAATCTACCCTCCTTAAATAGATTTTGTCCTCTAAATCTACCCTTCTTAAAGAAAGAGGTCCAAAGCTACACACCTTTCCAAGAAACACCTCACCAAACCGCAGAGCCCAGAACTCAACAACCTTGTTGCCTTTGACACCTGGTGCCAATAGGCAATCACACGCTGCCATCAGAAAAACTCAATGATCATCACCCTATGAGGGTACTCATCCTCACAACATCCTAACACAAAACCTGCTGGATTCTTCCCTTGACTTAAAACCAACACTGGTCCTCTCTACACCGCTACACAAGACTTTGGAGCCCGAAAGAAGAATGGTCACAAGACTCCTGAACATGACATCATCCTATCTAAACTCATCCTTCAAAGGATACACTAGACCCCAAATGAGGAACCCCATTCATCTCACAATCAAGTTCAAACTCTTGCTATCCACCGCATAGCTACACCACCACACCATACGGCAATCATTATACTAGACAGCTTCTAGAAGACAAAACAACATATCTCCCAATGACTACATAATCATGAGTCACCAAAACAGTAAAACAAATTATCTTGTATCCAAATCACAAATTCTCTAAACAAGATCTTCAATATTCAATGGTTGCACCACAGCCCTTTATCACTACCTCAATCACACAACCCATAACATGCTAATAGCAATACAACACTAAGTACGATAATCATCGACCAGCGTATAAGATCTTTGATCTCTTTATAACACCCATACTATGCAAACAACTCCCTAAGATCATTTGATTCAATTCTTACCTCATTAAAACACACCATGCGGCTATCTCATACCGAAGATCTCAAAACCAAGGTCAATCATTCCTATTATTCCTTAATAAAATCACACACTCTATTTCTCTAATCACAAAATTCTAAGGCAACATCAACACTTATCCTCAAGACACTGCTCAAATCAAATGCCTATAAGATCATACGAGTACATGACACACATCCCATCACTTAATCATCCTCAAACTTATAATTCACGACACACCCCTAGCCATCACCGGTAGTACCAGACACCGAAAACACAATCTCTATTCGGTAACTCGTACCTCACATACCACCCGTTAAGACCACCTTCAGAATAAGCACAATTTACACCTCCCTCCGTGAGAGTGAGTCGACCCGTTCAACCAAACCTTTACTGGTGAACTCTACAGCATAACAACCACATACAGGTCCATCTATCTAAACTGAGCTCTCTATGCACAAGGAGAAAATCTAATTGGAAACACATACGGGACTGCAAACTCAATTTAGGCGACTTCACCACTAACTAATTGTCATACCCTATCGACATAGAAACTTCGCATATGATACTCTGTAACACCCATGCCAACCCGAACCAATCAGATAAGAGCACTGACACTCACGGCACACTAACACTAGAAATAATCATAACCCTTTGGACACCGCGTCCCGTTCTACCTAGAATCAGTCACTTCTAATCGACAACCTCTACGTTATAAAATGACACTTTACCAACCATGTCATCTCTACCTACCTAGACGATACTTTCTCGATCACCGTGCACACAAGACCTGTGACCTTAGTCACAACAACCCACTTACTCTTCAAAAGAAAAAATGCCTATATAGAAAAACCTCTCTCTGTGGTTCTAAAGACTAGGCTAACCACAATTGCCTCAATTGGCGCACAATCCCATGACTTACCTGACAACATACAACAACACTTACAATCCTAAACCACATTCGGATCATACCTCAAATTGTTCCGCTCCTCATCACTAAACATTACACCATAGCACCTTCATTGCCACTTATCCAAATCAACAGTTCAAACCTATCATCCCATTGGACCATCAAGCCACTACTTAATGATAGTCCCTTCAACATCTTTAAGACAACATCATCATAATAAGAAAATAACCATTACTCTTGATACTCCCCCACAACAACCATTATTCACCACTAGGAAATAACCTCCATACGGAAATGCTATCCCGACAAATCCTCAAACGAAAATGAGCACAAAATTCAGAATGCTCAACACCCATCTACTCCCTTAAAACTGCCAACGATGCAGTCAATCATTACTTCCTTTCCGAATATTGGGGTCACCCCTAAACCAACTTACTCTTTAATATAAGAACCTCAAGTTCCAACACCTCTACGATCATCCTTCCCAAAATAACTGCACAAACTCCAATCCCCTGGAAACAACAAGCCTCCACTCACTAATCGCTCATTCAAAAGTGATACCAACCCGACATAAAACACACATTACTCATGATACCCGACACCATGGTTAACAACCTACTATAAGAAAATAAGAATCCTACGTGGCAATACTATAGGAACAATCCCTAAGATGGACAACAGACACCACGCCAAACGGTCAACCACACAAATTGTACTCCACGACGATTACAAAACAATGGTCTCTCATTGGTATCTGACTGGACACTCAAGTCATACCTACAACTAACCTATCTGACCAAACAAAAGGGTACACAACTCCTACACCCCTAACACTATCATTTCTCAACCAATCGTCATGACGAATATCCAACACAATGGAATGTCCACATCAATTTCATCTGAATTATGTGCCGCAGCTCTCCCAGTGTGGTAGCCTTCTGGTGCCACTTACACACGCTCATGCACACCCTCCTATAGGGTCATAAAACAAAGAAATCAAATAAAATAGGCCACCAAGCCCAAAAGGTCACTCCTCATCCTGGTTCAACACAATTTGTGATCAACACTCTATGGTCACCAAACAACATCACACTAAGCTTCCTCACTGGAAATCAAAACAAAAGTGCAACCTACCCATCTCGTCACCAAGTCCAGGTCAACCTCTATTCTTACTCCCAAAATGGTAATCTAAGAGATAAACTCGTAACCCTAAATATCAGTGAACTTCTAAATGAAAATCCAAAAACAAACCTTGCTTAACCCACACAACACCTGAACCTCATAAGTTATACACCACATAAACCTCATATCCTATGACATCAAATCAACTCTGCTCACATGAAAGGAACCCATGACTCACACACCACCCTATTAGCCCATCATCCTAAGAGTTTACTCACTAGATTAAGGAAACACAACACGAACTCTTGCCCGTGCAAGAAAATGAGGATTTCTATCCCGGAAGACACCTAAGATCAAACCCTTTCACTGTTAGCATTCTCTAGGGAAAGGACTCCTAATAGAACAACACGTCCAGATTAAACCGGACTCAAAAGATCATGCTATTCCTATCACCCCTGCTCACAACATTGATACCTTTCCTAATCGTAGGTGACAACTCATAGAACTAATACAATATAAAAACGTGTATGATATACAGTTACATACTAAAAACATAACGCCTACTCTTGAATCATTTAAGTCAGTGTTACACGCTTATAACATATTTTATAACTTTAACACTCGTCAACTTAACACATATAGTATACTTATACAACAATAAACAACTTAGAAAATAAGTATATAATCGGGTAAGTATACCGGTGTACATGATAAGCATGATAAACAACTCAATTAATAGACACCATGTTATTTTAGTATGCTTTAAAATTTTAACCATGGAATTAATCTCATAAATATTGTCACTTATCAGAAAATATTTAAGCATGCTTTAACTCAACAAGTAATTAACACATAAACAGATAAGCAAGTAAGTAATTAGGCATGCTTCTCAAAAAAAAATTAAACACTTGGAACATAAACAAATAAACATGCAATTCAATTTCCCATGCAATCCTAGGTAGCCCTCTACCCATTGTCCTAATGATATTTGAAATATTATTTTGATACCAAATTTGTAACAACCCGAACCTAAGAGTCCGAATAGTTAACCGGGTCCTTACCCAAACCTTACAACATACTAGGGGTAAAATGGTCATTTTACATTTTGAGAGGGTAATCCATCCTTAAACTAGTCAACTGAAGAAAAGTGATCAAAGCTGATAAACTAGGTTTTTATTTATTTATTTATTTATTTATTTATTATTATTATTATTATTATTCTTTATTTTTTATTCTTTATTTTTATAAAAACTAGAAGACTAGAACCTGATCCCCATATTTGGAACAGGTTTCAAATGGGCAGAATGCCTAAACGTGAACCAAGGTGCCCTTTGAACCTGTTCCTTAAATGCTGAATTGGTTCCAGCAGTACAGAACCTAAAAAAAAGGCCCAGTTAAGCCTAAAACTAAAACAAATCCACAGGGGCACTCCTTAGGTCCATTGATGACCTTATTCGAAGTTTAAACCTATACCGAAATGGATATCTAATGGTGTAAAAACACGAATGGACATACATAAATTGAAATAGATCACAAATGGGTTTGATACACTAATTTAAGTCAAAATGAGTCCCATCACCTTAAATTTCTTTTATAAACCATTTTTTGTTTCAATTTCTCAACATATAAATATAAGTTCGTTACATGCCTTAAAGATCCTTATAAAATAATTCAAGTTACTACAAAATAACTTAGTCTCAATTATAATCACTGAATATACAAAATTATACAAAATGGGGCTCAGTTACAAAAGGTGACAAAATATATCTTCTAAATCCCATCTAAGCCCGTGGTAGAACATCATCAGCCACTTCCTTCCAGTGACCAAAAAAATGTTAAATATAAGAGGTGAGCAAATTGCTCAGTAGGTGATGCCTAAGACATACCTCTTGTAACCCCGTGAATCCAAATAATGAATAGAGCAAAAGAGAACGGAATCATACAACTCCGGGGAGAAAATATAACCATAATATCAACGACAAACAATCCAAACCATAACGAGCCATGCTATGCCATGGAATGCAATGCCATGCAATGTCACTCCCTATTTCCAAAACCTTTTTCGTCATCATTTCCAAACCGTTAATGCAACTCATCCCATGGCAGTAACATGGCTGCACGAGAGAAGGATTGGCTAACTGTCCCTAACCACAAGGCAACTTTAGGGCATCATTTTGGGCTCTGTTAACTCAACCACGCTAGGCAGTCTCCCTAGTTCATTCTAAGTTACATTAACCCCACGGTCCCTTGGAGACTCCTAACCGGCCGGGTTTTCCCAAAACCCTTTATCAAATCTTTTCCCAAAAAGCATTTCTTTTCCATTTCAAAACAACTTTCCCATTTCTTCCTAATGCTTATGCATGAATGTGTTATGCCATTTCATGCCATGTCAATATTTATTATCATGCTTCCAACTTAAGCTTAACCATCAAACATGTTCTACAATAATACAAGGAACATATCTTGCTTCTAAGCAACAAAATCTAGCCAGTTAAGCACAAAAATTATATAAAACAAATCCAGATTAGCATGCTTCTCACATCAATTCCACAAACCACTTACACATATATCATCTACACATGGAATTTCCACATAGATATACAAATCATTAACAACAATATAATGATTTTTAAGAGTTAGTCACAATTAAGTATGTTACACATTCAAATCTAGAGATAATTCACAAAATCAAAGAGTTTTGTGAATTAGGACATCCCTACCTCAAAAGGAAGTAAAACCTCTAATTTGCCCAAATCCAAGCCCTAGAATTTAAAATTCCAATGTGCACCAAAAACACTCTTGCTCTAATCAAATTGTAGACCTTGAAGAGCTCTTTAATTTGCGGCAAACAACATCAAAAATTTCCTAAGGATGAGAGAAAAATCTAGCTTTGAAGCTTAAGGTAAAAAGAAAAGAAAAAGGAAAATAAAAATGGGGGAAAGAGAGAGACCATCGGGGAGAGAGAAAAAGGAAGCAAGAAATGAGGCCAAAAATGCCTCTTGTTCTAGTTTTAACAACAATGTCGGTCATACCCCTTTTAAAATAAAAAATTTCTTTTCTTTTTAATTTATACCACAATTATTTATATATATATTTACAAATTAATTTACAACACATAATACATAATAAATAAAATAAATGAGGTGCAACTTGACCCAAACAAAACTCCTGTATGCAACAATTCCGGTAGTGGGTCCCACATGAAACTTTCTTGTCCGAAAAATTAAAAAATGCCGAAATGGCAACCCTTGCATTTCTAAGAGTCCTGAACTCAATAAAATGCCTTAATCAACTATTGAGCACACCCGGCACACCTCATAATGTCTGGCACGCAAAATGAGAAAATACAAAAATGCCCTCGCAAAAACATCGGAATTACCCTCTTAACTTGATGCTCGCCGAAATATACAGACAAATCTTTTAGGTCTCCACCATGCCAAAACTCCATTGAAGACCAACAAAAGAGCATCAATAACTCAAAAACATCGACAAAGCAACATAGAGACTTTAGTCAAACCCAAATGGGAAAAGCTTCAAGCGTTGTCAAACCAGCAATGGTCCACTGCTCATCGGCGATGGCGTGCATGTTCAGATCAACGCGGTTGTCTTCTGCGGCATACGAATCAAAGGAGTGATAAATTAATGGAGTCGCGGTAGTGCACAGATAGGTTAATTTTTCCATTGATAAGCGATTTAGGTATTGAATTCAAGCATTAATAGGTTTGAAAGAAAAACAAAGGAGAGGATGATGAAATCGATTACAATATCAAAGAGAAAGAATTGCGGATTTAATGAAGGAAAAGAAATACCCAACATGCAAAAGTATAACTGCTTATATAATATATGTGTGTTTGTGTGCGATTTCAACAAGGGATTATACATGTAATGACCCGGACCTAGGGATCCGAATCGCTAACCGAGTCCTTACCCGAACCCGATGACACATTAGGGGTCAAATGGTCATTTTATAATAAGTATGGATAATGTGACCTTAAACTAGACAAATGAAGTTTATAATAATCTTCTTAGTCATTCCATGACATTTGGGAGGTTCTACGGTCATTAATAATGATTTCTTAAAAGTGCCTATACTCGTTTCAATGGAAATCCCGACACTGTCTCACTAAAATAATCATATCTCTTAGCACGAATAGAATTTCAAAATGAGGTTGATATCATTAGAAAGCTGACTCAAAATCCTTGAAAATGGACTCAAGAATATTTGGGTCCGGAACGAAGAAGTTATGACCGCACAAAGTCAAATGATATAAGCTGTCAAACTGTGAAAGCCAAAAAGTGCACTAGGGGACTTGAACCAGTTCAAAGACCCTAAACCGATTCAAGATTGGCAGTATGCCCAATTGTGAACCAAATGCACCCCTTGAAGATGACCAAAACCCTAAAAAATGCCCCAAAAAGCTTAAAATTGTGAACTTGTGCATATAGGCACCCCTTTGGTCCCTTGGTGACCTTACTCATAGTTTAAACCAATCCCAATTCATTAATTTGATAGTGAAAACAACACAATTAGGTATCATTACATTCAAATAAAATCGTAAATGAGTCAATTTCATCGTTTAAAGTTAAACAAGTCCGTAATACATCAAAATATGGTCTTAAGGCCTTACATGGATTTCAAAATCATAATGAAACCATAAGATACAAGAGGATGGTCTCAGGACCATTTCCAACTATGAACTAGATACACGATGTCATTAAATATAATTTACAATAAAAGGTAATATACACATTGATCTCAAACAAATTATCAAGTCCCTTGCAACCCGACTAAGCTAGTGGTGGGTTGTTATCCACTGTTTCTTTTCCATGTCCTGAAATGTTAAAGATAAGGGGTGAGCATAAAGCTCAGTAGGAAGTGCCTAAAGCGCACTCCTTAATGATCCCGTGAACCCACACAAAGCATAGGAAATAAATGAGGGGATCATGCTTATTAGGGGAAATATCAAATTATCAAAACAAGTCTAACAAAATCCTCAAATGCAATGCCAATGAAATAGAATGTTTGTAGTGACCCAAGTTTTTCAACCCAATGCGTTAGTGATGAACCGAAAGTTGACCCGATAACGAGTCCAAAATATGGAAGCAAAAGATAAACCAAAGTCTTTAGAAGTAAAACCCACCTCTAAGACACTAATGTAACCTTCCATGAAGTCACAGAGCTCAAAGAGAACGAAAGTGGAAACAAAGGTTCAAAACGGGTAAATCCGTGAATCAAAGGGCAAAATGGTTAATTCAAAATAAAAATTAGAAACTTGACTCTAAACAAGTCAAACATGGTGAATACAACCTAATTGAATCATTTCATAACATTCCAAGAAGTTCTAAGAACATTGGACAAGAATCCCACAAAATGCCCTTTCCCTGTTTAAACAAAATCCTATACCCTCTCACTAAAACATGAATAACTCCCACTATGATTGGAATCTGAGAATGGAATAGGTACCATTGGAAAATTGACTCAAAAATCTATGAATTCAGGCTCAATAATCACCCCATTTGGATTTAAAATGAAGAAGTTATGATCATTTGAAGTCAGAACATCAGTACTGAAATTGAACTGAAGAAGCTAGGTGAAAGGGTCATTTTGGTCGATCGAAATAAGCCATTAGACGACTAAAATGAACATGCTAAGAGCAAAAGTCATGAAGAAAAGTGTTGGCTATTTTGGTACTCCGAAATAACCTATCGGTCGACCGAAATAGGTCCAAACAGTGCAAAAGCCTACTAGAGAAGATGATTTCAAAGCTCAAAAGAATTCCAATTGACATCAGTCGACCAAAATGGAGTTTTGGTCAATCGAAACACCACGAAATGCTACTAAATGGCCTACTATGAACAAGATTTGTTGAGATTTCACCCAAGTCTTAAACCCCAACATGATAATGGTCCAAAATTATGATTCTAAGCTATACAAACATGCTCGCAAGTGTACTTTGCATATTGAAATGTATTACAATGGCCCATGGCCTCATTACATGACATTTGCTCAAAATCATGTGCTAAACCTCAAGACTAGAAAAGAATACATTTCAAAACAAAACTTAAAACTTAAATACTTACACATGAATCTTAAAGTTTGTGGCCCTTGGCCTCATATCATACATATCAAATACATTGAAAAGAGTGGACTTGTGCACACCTTACATAATTAGAATCAAATATACACATTTTGACATATAAGGCTAAAAGTAGCATTTCAAGTCAACCTACACAATAATGAAAATCTTCAAGTCCACAAGCCATCCAAGCATAATGAGAGTCTCAACTTTAATTCCTACACCTGAAAAATGTCCCCACTACGTGGGTGAGTAACATAAAGTTACTTGTAGGAAATGAGCATGCATCGACCTAGCATTTTACAATTTTATCACCTTAGGGTGAAACATGTTAAAGGGGCTCATGCCACCTAACATCTATGTCAAGATGAGACTCAGGGAGCATCCTAAGCTACCCTAGATCATTTCTAGCATAAACCACATCACTTATGCAATTTAAATAACATAGGAACATGTTACACAAGGCAACAAAATATAGATTCTCAAAGTTATCAACTTGGAATCTAAAATGCTAGAAAAACCAAATTGGGTCATGCCACCTAACATCTATGTTCTAAATGAACCTATAGGATCATTCCTAAGTTACATTTGAAAATATAAGGCATAATGTACTTAACACATCAAAGTTTACAATGATTTATCAAAGATCATAAAACAAGAATATACTTAACAACATTAAAGTTCACAATAATTCATTAAAAATCATAAAACATATATGTAATTAACAACATCAAAATTTATAATGATTCATTAAAATAATAAAGCACTTAACAACATCAAAATTTATAATGATTCATTAAAATCATAAAGCATAGATGTACTAAACAACATCAAATTCGCCAATAGCCAAAACCACAAGTCACAATTTAAACATGATTGTCAACTTGGAATTGAATGCGAAAATAAATAGTGGAAGACTTAGACATCACGTCTCGAATTTTCACTGAGAAAAAAATGGTTATTTCGGGCATTAACTCGTTGGGAAGACCACCGTTGTGCGCACTATCTCAATTGGGGAGAACTCATACCTCCTGCACTATAGCCAAACTCTAGCCAAATCACAGTAACAATGTCCCAAGACTCCAAAATAAACCAAATAAGTTCAGAACTTATACATAATCTATATAATGCACGAAATGACCTTCCATGCACAAGTAGGTTAAAACCACATAATCCACGCCTTAGGGTTTCAATTCTAAAATGGAATATATAATGTCAAGTCTTTACTATGATACAATGTACAAAACAATATCATCAACTTAACAATTTAAAACATGCCTCCATGGTAAACTTTAAACACTAACTCTACGACATTGTAGCAAGAAGTTTACAAGACTAATAATACCAATAATTCACAAGAATTCATATTACTACTACATAGTAAAAAGTTAGCAATTTATCTTCATGAGAGCATTGTTTTTAACAACAATGTTCTTCAATACTTAAAACATAATCAAGTGAATACACAACAAGTCTAAATCTATGATCTTAACATAGAAGCAACTTCTAAAACATGATTAAATCCATGGAACAATAAGATATACTTTAATTAAATAAAAATAATTAAACTCTATAGATTTCAAATCATTTTCATATGATCTCAATTTAATATATGTTAAAGGACATAGCATGGTTATTACATATATTCATTCAAAATCTTAATTAGGCCAATGAAACCATAAAAATAGATTTTAATTCATTCTTTTAATTAAAATCTCTAGATTTTCAAACTCAACCAAATGCTCTCAAATTAAAGTATGTTAAAGAACATACCAAGACTAAATTTAAAAGTATATCACAAGTTGAATTCATGCAAGGGACGGCCATGGAATTTAATCTTTCACCAAAGATAAATATTAAATAAAAAGTGACATTCTTATTC
>JAOTQH010245262.1:0-12341 GCA_025631255.1 Cornus kousa | reverse complement strand
GTACCACCTAGTGCGCACTCTAATGACGTAGGGAGAACTCGTACCTCCCGTACTAAGACCAAGCCCTAGCCGGATCATTTTTCAAGTCTTTACAAGCTTTCCAAAATCAACAAGTTCAAAACTTATATACAAATAAATAATGCAAGAAACCACGTTCCATACACAAGTAAGGTTGAAGCCACATAAACCACATCTTAAAGTTCCAAGTCTAAATGGCATACGAAATGTCACAACTTCAATATGCGATTTATATATAAAACAAAAATATCGTATAACAACCACGCCAAGTTATCATCCTAAGCCACAAGTACTAAATATGCTACAATTTGGTAACAAGCTTTCAAGTTAAACAATTATGATATTATAAATAAAAAATACACCTACATAAGATATATTTAAATAAGCTATACAAGACAATGATATCATATATCATGTTAAGTCAAATTACCATTATAGGAAGCCGCAAGTACTAATTTTACAACAAGTTAGTAACATACTCACAAGGTAATTAAAAGTATTATTTTTCAAGAGATTGTCATCCAAACATGAAAAGTCTCTAAAATCAAACAACCTAGTAAATGAAGCAATTTACTTACGATAAGATATACATGCTTCCAAGGCCTTGAATTATTAAACAAGCTATATAATGCATATAAGCTACAATTTTACAAGCCACTAATTATCATGATATCTCTACACAATATATATATATAAAAGTTAGGCATGCTTTAAATCATGAAACAAGCTATACAATATATATATATATATATATATATACAAGTTACAATTTAACAAGCTATACACATATATACACTAAACATACTTTTAAATCATTAGACCATAATTTCTTTCAAAGGTTTTCTATCTATATACAAGACTATGATTTAGCAAGCATGTAAACAATATATATTAAGCCCCCAAAACACTAAAACACTTAGGATATAAACATACAACAACCCCCTACCTCAATTTCTCAAAAGCCACCAAAACGGAACCTTTCTGAATGCGACGCCACTTCGAGGTTTTGTCGGGGACAACGAAAAGAAGAACAAACCCTCTTGCGGTAACACCAAAATCTAAACCCAAGCCAAATCTTGAACTCAAAAATTAGCCAAAACGGGATTCCAATTAGATGGAATCAAAAAACTCGTTAAGGCCGATGCTTTTGCCTTTAGTGACCAAGGGAGAATCAAAGGTTAAAGGGCTCAAATGGAGGAAAGAAGGAACAAAAGCAAGGAAATGAAAAAGGACAGCAGCTGGCCAAGAGGGAGAGAAAATTTTATTTTCTCTCTTTCACCCCTTCTTTTATAGAATTCTAAAAAGTGCCCCGAACAGGCCCAAGCGGCCTTGAAAAGTGAAAACTGTCCAGATGCACTTAAATGGAAAAAGTCTGTGAATGTAAAAGCACTGTCATGATAAAAAAAAATGAAGAACAGAAGAAACAACATTAAAAACCGAGTCCCGTGTAAAAAAATATGTCTCAAATAAGTTCGGCGGTAACTAGTCAAAAACCTTAAAACTGGGAAAAACAACCAGAAGACAATTCTAAGAGTACGCGACTCAACAAAATGTGAAAATAAATCCCGTACGAGGATCCAAGCCCAAAAGAGACACTTTGCAATTAACTTTCGTTAATTGCACAAATGCCCCTGCATAAAAGGATAACTGCACAAGTGACTAAAATGAAAAATCTTTCTAAAGATACTTTCTTAAAAACCCTTGAGATAAAATATCTTCAAAAGATACTTAAGAAAAACACCCTAAGAAATGAAAATGTTTCTGAAGAAACTTTACATCCACACCCCTGCTAGAAAAAGAAATAACCGGCAAGCTTTTCTTCAAAAGTAAAGCTACGCTTTTTGAGGAAACCAAATGGAATGAAAACACATGAGGCCAAAAATCAACTCCGAACATGAAAAGTGAGGTTACACAAAAGAAAATATCAACAAAAAAAGAAAATTCGTAAAAATGGGAAAAGGGAAGGAAGTAAAATGACCGGGTCATTACAGTCACTATCCTCTCTCAAGCCCTTGGGTCACTTTATATGACCCGGGATTTTTTTGAAACGGCTTATAGCGATTATCTTGGTCGTTGCTATACTCTGATCACCAGGTCACCAATGGTGACTCAGTTTCTTCCTTCACCGACGACCACCATGGTCGCCTTTTCTTTCCTTGGCATAAAAAATAGATGGTTGATGCCCAATCCTTTACACCTGGTCCTGGTTCTCCATTTTCATCGATGAATTTTGCTGCCACCACTACTTACTAAGTTATTGGTGGCGACCTGGTTTCCTCAGAAAATATTTTCTGAAACTATGTTATGTTTCCTCTATATATTAGGCATTTTCAAGCATACATATATTTTGAAACTATGTTATCTTAGTTACATCAATAGTTGGATCTCCTTCAGTCATACAATGACTAATTACATTGCCGACAACGAGTAATTCCAATATGAACGCAGTGATGAAGCTTTGTGTGGGTCTTCAATAGCATGCCTCATATTGGTTTTCTTGTTCTCACTGATTTCTTCAACTTCTCTCCATCATCATCAAGCTCACCTATTGGTTTTATCAATTATAATCTCATATATATATATATATATATATTTTATACCATGAGATCAAATACAAGACCAACACAGTGATGAAGCCTTTGTGTGGTGGGTCTTCAATGGCGTGCCTCAGATTGGGTCTTCTTGTTCTCGTCGATTTCTTCAACTTCTCTATCATCATCAAACTCACCCATTGGTTTGATCAATCATCAACTCACAAATCAATAATGCCCACATTTGATATATGGTCTTGTGTATTTGAAAAAGGTTTCCTCTGTTTTAGAGAGAGTGAAAGAAATGAGAGTTTTAGAGAGAAATGGGGGTGATAAAGAAGACGAAAGGGTATTTTTACAATTTTAAAAATAATAATTTTAAGTTTTAAATTTAACATTAAATAGTAAGGTAAAACTTGTCATTTTAAAGTCCAGTTAATGGGTCAGATACGAATTCTGGGGCAATATGACAACTTTTTAAAATGTATGGGATTTTTTGAAACAGGTTGAGAGTTTATGATCAAAATTTGAAAATAATGGGAGTTTTATAGAATTATCCCATAATTAATTATATATATACACTCTTATTAAAAGTGTAAGACATTTTTATATACATTTTAAAAAAATGATATTTACTTTATTTGAATTTTTATTTGCCTACTATTTATTTATTTATAGGGTAAAGTGCATAAAACCCCCTAACCTATACTCTCTTTCCCTAAAACCCCCCCTGAACTTCTATTCTTACAGATAACCCCTTGAATTATCAAAAGTTTTGCAAAATGCATCCACTGGTGAGGTTCTGTTTGAATTTTTGGGCTAAATAGGCTTGTGATGATCATATGCCAAGGCTATAATTTTAAAATAATGAACCCACCCTTATAAACTTATTAATTGATAATAAAAAAAACCAATATTCCCAACCTTTCTCTCTCATTGGAATCCAGGTCATAAATCTCTCTATGTGTATATATATTTGTGAGTGTCATATATATATATATATATATATATGTATATATGTATATGTATGTATCTCTATCATTGCAATCTAAACTGTCGCCCTATGATCAGCTTGATATGGACTGCGAGAGTTTTAAGTGTGTTACCATCAAATCGGGCCCCACTTTATAGGCCGGATGTGGTCAAGAATTGTTAACAAAGCATGGCTCCAAAGAGCAAATGGCGATCGGCGATGGCGAGATGAGAATGAAAATGGATTGTGGAGAATGTCTTCACCTTTGTTTAGGGTTTGGTATCACTGTAAATGGCGATGGGGTTTCAATTTGGGGGTTAGGGTTCAACGAGGAAGTTTAGGTTTCAAACTGATGTTCTGAGGAAGTTTGGTTTCAACAAATTGAGAAGCCGATGAGATTCCAGTAAAATGAAGCAATTTGATAGAAAGCGTGGGCGTAGAAGGTAAGAGCGAGACAATGTATCTACCCTGAGTTGAATGATTTTGTGGCTCTTTTTGAAAAGATTTTTCACCTATTATTTGTTCACTGATCGTCTTATCCAATTTCTATTGTTGCTGGAGTTGGTGGCCGATTAGGGAGAAGAGAAAAAAAAAATAGAGAGATAGGGAGGTAGATCGGAGGGGGTCGGCCGTGAATGGTTTAGGTGGAGAAGAATCTTTATGAGAGAGATGGTTGGTGGCGGCCATGGACGAACGTGGGATCCATTGATCACGTGTTGGTAAGGGAATATTTCCTAGGGCAGGGGTTGATGAAGTATCGGTTTCATCAGTACCATCCTTAAGGACAAATTTTTTTTTTTTTAATGGAGAATGCCATTCTTAAGGTCCTGATCCTGAGATTGATCATGCCTCTAAGAAATGAAAACCTTCTTCAAAAAGAGAAATCCATTAATAATAGAGATTCTGACTCGCATGGAGTCGGTGGAATTGGCTTTCTTTAGTTCAAGCAAGAAAAAAACATGGATTCAATGCTTCATGAGTCAATTTTCTTCATTTGTTCCTAGACTTGGGCAATTTCCATAAGTTCTCCATGCCCATAATAATTCGAACAATAATTTCTCAAGGTTTTTTTGGTCCATCTTTAATGAGTGAATTTGCAGTCAGGCAAGATGAATCGGAGTTGTTAAGGTTTTATAAACAGTGCGATGGTCGTTGTCCTCGTCGCTGCTACACAACATTTCCTAGATGAGGACATCGAACAAACATAGTGTTTGGCGGTGCTAAAATGAGGTGGGAATAGGTGTTTCGCGTTATAGTGATGGGGTTGGTGATGTTTTGTCTAATTCTTATTGGTTATTGAGATTTTGCTGACACAACAGCAGTACAAGTGTATAAAATCAAAACGGTGTGGTTTCATTGAAGGATAATTTCGTAATCTTCTTTTTTCAGTACTGAAAAACTCACATTTGTCCTCAAATACAACTTTTTGATAGTTTAAGGGGGCACTTGTTAATTCAAGAGGGTTTTGTGCAAATGCCTTATAGTTTATGGGGGTTTTATGAACTTTACCCTTATTTATATTATAAAAATTTACATGTCAAAGTTATTATTGAAAATGATTTAATTTATTAAAATTTAGTAGTGCCAACTAATACATCTCATTATTACACATCTTTCTCTTCCTTTCACAAAAATAAAAAAAAATACATCCCATTTTTTTTAAAAAAAAGATATTTTAAGAAAAGATATTTAATTTTTATGAATTTCTATTGATATATGATTTATTTATCTATAATATAAAATTTTACATTCCAAAATTAGTATTGAAAAATATTTTATTTAAGGGATAATATCATTTACCTTCTCTCTCGAACATCTATTCACTTTCTTTCTTTATCCACTACACCTCTGCCACTCCAACCACCATCTCCATCACCCCACTGCCCATCACCTTTGAGTTTAACTTATTCGAGTTACCTATGAAGTCGTGAAGAGTGTTTTAATAACTTAAGATTGAATCTTTGATTGAAATACCTCAATAAAGGTACTTATTATGTCACTAGACCTTTTTAATATAAAAATATTGAATTTTTGAAGGAAAATGATAGTTTTGAGTTAAACTTATTCGAGTTTCCGTTGATGTCCTGAAGAGTGTTTTAATGCTGTTTAAACCAATTTGAACAATGAACCGGTCGACCGAAATAAGACACCGGTCGATTGAAACAGGTCAAAAATGTGAAAATGAACCTGCCATGCACAAAAATTGAAAAGAGTACATTTGGAATCCCCCATAGCATGATCAAATTGAATTATATGCAAGTGTGTGAAGATGTGAACATACACGCAAGTGTAATATGGCATTTTAAACATGTTACAATGGCCCATGGCCTTATTACATTCCATTAACGAAATTTGACATGCCAAACCTCCAAAGTTGGAAAAATTACTTTTTAAAACAAAATATGGCATCAAATGAGTACAAGTGCAAATATAAGCATGCTTGGCCCTTGGCCTCATGTCATTCATATCAAATACATTACAAAAGGTGTATTTATGTACACATTACATATCTAGAACAAAAATACAAGTTTTACCATAAGAAGCTACAAATCACCCAAGGCAAGTGAGATCTCCAAATCTTGAAACCTGTTCTTGAAACATGTCCCCACTATGTGGGTAAGTAATATAAAGCTACTCGTAGGAGATGAGCATGCATCGACTTAGCATTTTACAAAATTATCACCTTAAGGTGAAACATGTTAATGAGGCTTATGCCACCTAACGTCTATGTCAAAGTGAGACTCAAGGAACATCATAAGCTATTCATGCAATTTAAAGTGAACAACGGTATACAAGTATACATGCTCAAGTATACTAAATAATGTTAAAACATGTTATGCAACATATAAGCATACATCTCAAAGTATACTAAACTATATTAAGACAAGTTATGCCATGTCTAAACATATTTACACAAGTATACATTTAATGTGAAAATCTCGTAAATCAAGTACACAACATAAGTATACTAAGCTAATAGGATTGCGCATAAGACAAGTATACATAGCATAAGTATACTAAATGCAATTTAAACTCACAGAGCAAGTATATAAGTTCAAGTATACTAAATAAGATTCAAATGCCTAAAGCATGCATCAATTCTCAAGATATAAGTAATCCATGATTAACAACTTCAAATTAAATGCGAAAATAAATAGTGGAAATACTAGGATATGCGGTCGCTAGACCAAGCAAGTATTTTCAGGTAATTACGACCCACAAGGTACCACCTAGTGCGTACTTATGACTTAGAGGACACTTGTCCATGTACTAGAGCCAAACCCTAGTCATCACATAAATTATATCCTCACAAGCTTTCCAAAATCAATAAGTTCAAAACTTATACAAAATCAAATGGAAGTTACCATATTCCATGCACAAATAAGATTGAGTCCACACAAACCATGTCCTAGAATTCAAGTCTAAATAGCATATGGCAAGTCATGTCCTCAATATGCAATTTATACATAAAGTAAGAATATTTTATAGTAATTAAGCCACATTACCATCCTAAATCACAAGTACTAAATAAGTTTCAATTTAGTAACTAGCTTATAAGGTAAACAATTGTAATATTCTAACAAGTTATATACCTACACAAGATATATTTAAACAAGTCATGCAAGTCACTGATATTCTATATCATGCTAAGCCCAATTCTTTGATTTAAATGTAGAAACAATTTCCAAGACATAGTTAAATCCATGGAACAAGTATATAGAATTTAATTAACTAAAATAATTAAATTGTCTAGATTTCAAATCAATCCCAAATAATATCAAATTAATATCTGTTAAGGGACATAGCATAGTCTTCACATATATCACATCAAATATCTAATTAAGGGATTAAAACACTTAAAATAAAATTAATTAAACTCAATAATTAATTTTCTCTAAATTTTCAAACAACTCCAAATGTCCTCAATTTTTCATAAGTTGAAGAACATACCAAGGCCTATTTTAATATCACATTACATGTTATTTTCATGCTTGTTACAAATATGTGAATTAATCTTTCATAAAAAGATAAATATTAAATAAAAATTGTGATTCTTTTTCAAATGCTCCAAATTTAATATATGTTGATAAATATACCAAGGCCTAATTTTCTAGCGTGCCACAATTTAATTTCAAGTTACACATAACCATATGAATTAAATCTAAAACATAGAAAATAATTAAATTAAATTCTAATACTTGAATTAAAGCATTTTTGCAAGTTGTATATGCTTATAAAATAATCAATACAACATTAATATAAACATAAGACATCCCCTACCTCAATTTGAGATGAAAATCTCAAATCCCCACCGAAAGAAAAATGCTCCGAATCCGACAACACTCCTAGGTTTTTTCGGGGACAACGCCGTGATCATTAACCCCATAGAAGCCCCATGAAAATCACAACTTGACTTTGAACCCGAACTCAAAAAATGTTAAAAAAAATGGGTTCTAATAAGGGGGAAAGGTGCGCGTCGTCAAGGCGAACACAAAACACTAAGGCACTACGGCGTTATACAAAGGGAAGAGCTTCAAAGGAGGAGAGAGAAGGTGGCAGCCCATGGCTGCCATGGAATCCGGCCAAGAGAAGGGAGGAAGATGATGAAACTTGATTTTTTAACTTTAAGTCCCTTATTAATAGAAAAACCCTAAAAGTGCCCCGAAAGGGCCCCACCGGGTCCGAAAAAGTGTAATTTGAGCAAATGCGCTCAAATGGTGAAATTTTGTGAACAAAAAAGATTCAAATTGAGAAAATATAAGCAACAAAATAAATGGTGTCAAAAATCAAATCCCGAGCAGAAAGTTATATCCCGAACAAGTTCGACGGCAACCGGGGCCAGAAACTCTAAAACTGGAGAAAAACGACCAGAAGGGAATTCTATGAGTACATGACTTGATAAAAAATGAAAATGAATCCCGTACGAGGATTTAGGCTCAAAATACGGCATTTAGCAATAACTTTCATTAATTGCACAATGGCCCCTCCAAAAAGTGATAACTGCACTAATGACCCAAAATGAAAATATCTTCCAAAAATATTTTCGTAAAAACACCTAAAATAAAATATCTTCAAAAGATATTTACGAAAAACACCCCAAGAAAAGAAAATAATTCGAAAGAACTTTGCATCCATACCCCTATGGACACCATGAGCAACCAGAGTACTTTTTTTTACAAAAGTACAGATACGTATTTCGTAAAAACCATTTAGAATGAAGATACGTGAAGTCAAAAACTAAATTCGAGCACGAAATGTGAGGTTTTGCTAACAAGGTGATAAACGGGGAAAAGACGAAATAGGGAAAAGGACGAAAAGTGAATAGTTTCTGAAAAGTGAAAATGTGGAAATGACTCGGTCCTCAAAGGAAGTTGTCAATCCATGGAAAAAAGTCTTGAAAACCTTTTTTCACTCGGTACGACACTAAGTGATGAGAAATGAAACACAGAAAAGAAAAGACAACGGAAAAAAATTATCCGTAAAAATCTGAGAAAAGGGAAAGGAATGAAAATGACCGGGTCGTTACACTTGTTGTCTTCATAAAAAGCTATTGCATCCATTAAGAATCATATCCTTGCAATCATAAAGCCTTTGCATCATCATTCACATACTTTATAGTCTTGAAAGAGTATTGAGCTTCAATCTATTCATACATGCTCTAGAGTGAGCTAAAATTTATATTGCAGATCTGAGAGAGATCATCTTGTACTTCATTTATCTTCTTCAAATCTTGTAAGGGCTGGTGTGGCCCAAGGAAGACTAAGAGAAGGTGTTTCTCTTAGCACTTTGAAGCAAAGAGAAGCTTCATGTAAAAGGTTTGCTCCCTACCTGTAAGGAAAAGCCATAGTAGACTATAAAGTCTCAAGAGGGGTCTTGAGCCGAGGAGTAGGAGTTTCCTAACCTCTCTAAAATCACTGAGTACTTGTTTGCAATATCTATCTCTATCTCTTACATTTATCACTTAAAGTTTAGCATGATTAATTTATGATAAATGTTGTTTGTTGAGGATAAATGTTTTATTAAATAATTGTTTAGAAATTGAGCTTGTACTGTTATATTAATTGAAATAAAAAATTAACCATTGTTTGCTAAGACTCTATTTACCCCCCTTTAGAGTCATTACATGGGCAACAAGCTCAAACAAATATCAACATAAGGATAAGATAGGCAAAAAAACATATATAAATGATCAGAATCAGTATAATGCTTTTAAATAATAGACTTAGGGTAGAAATACAACATAAAGAAATAAATACATCAAAAATACTGCCCTAGTCTCCAAAAGTGCCTAACTAATAAATTAAAATACAGAAAAGCCCTAGATAGCTGATCCATAGAAGGTGGAGGAAAATCGGTAGAAGTAAACATGGCAGACAGAGTGTGGTGTAGAAGCTCAGCAAGAATGCTCTGCTTCTCCTTCAGCATCTGCCTCAGCACTATCTATTTGTCCTGCAGCGCTGCCACTCGAGCCTGAAACTCTCTGATCTAACCTGAGAAGAACTTTTAGGCTGTGCTGCAGAAACTGGCCTCCTCTTCTATGGAGGCTGGCCATTAGAGGTATCCATCTCATCCTCTGTGGCCTCATCGTCATCCTTTGGCAGTCTAACAGGAACTGCTAGATAACCCTCATCGCCAAACTCCATTGCACTGCGGCGATTTGCCAGTATATATGTCCATACCTTATTCCATTCCTTCATTCCAAATATAGGAGATTCATCACAAGACTCCTCTTTTTTACGTACCACAAAACCCTGTAGCTCTAATAGCCTGGTAATCATGTATGGAAATGATAGCTTATGGGTAGGAACATTCTTATGTGGTCCACTCTCAGACCAAAACTCCAGTAGCTAGCAGAAAATCATCCTAGGAAACGAATACCAGTGCTCAAACTGAATAATATAGATTGCCTGAAGAAAATCAGTTGTTACCTAAGTATTGACTTTAGAAGGGGGTGAATAGAGTCGATGGCCAATTTTTACACTTTATAGATTTACAATTTCTAATCAACTACTTAAGCAATTATGCAATAATCAATATGTGAAAGTAAACAATTAATAGCACAATTGTAAAAGAAAAAAGGGAAGAGAAATTGCAAACAATGACTCGATGATTTTAGTGAGGTTTGGAAACTCCTACTACTCGTCTCAAGACTCCTCTTGAGACTTCCCAATCTACTATGGTACCTTCTTAAAGGAGGAGAGCAAACCTTTACATGAAGCAAATCATTACTTCACCTTGCTAAGAGAACAACCTTCCCTTAGTCTTTCTTTGAGTCACACCAACCCGGTGGGTCAAACCAACCCCTTACAATATATTATAACAAATACAAGAAGTACAAGAAATCTCTCAAAGATAGATGTACAAATTTTAGCTCACAACTAGAGTTTTGATGAATGTAAGTGAAGCTCAAACTCTTTGAATGAAATGAATGAGAGAAGATAAAATATGTGAAGAATATAAACACTTATGAATTCAATAGAATCTCTCAAGTGCATAATAAAGTAAAAACTCTATGAAGATTAAAACAAGAGCAAAAGCCCTTTTAATCTTTACAAGAATCTCTCAAGATAGAATAAGAGTGAATGAGATAGATGAGGAGAAGATGAGAACAAAAGCTCTCTTTGCAATGTAATATAATATCTCTTAAATGGTGTAATTTTCTCTAGACATTCCCTTATTATTTATAGAGGATTTAGGAGCTGAATAATGATGCAAAAGGTGGACAACACGAATTTTAAATAAAAGAGACGTTGGACACAAATCACAAGAGTAGAGCATGCTCTATCTTGAAGGGAGTCGGCTCCCATTACTCTGAGAGCCAACTCTCCATGGCATGGAGCAGGCTCCCAACCTCTGAGAGCCTATTCTCTAACTTAGGAGCCTGCTCTCTTGCTGGAAGTTCAATTTTTTGTGGAATTTTGGCTACTAGAATGTCAAGAGCCGGCTCTACTTTAAATAGAGTCGGCTCCATTGTTGTGCATGATTTCAAATGAACATAACTTAGTCCATTTAACTCCAAATGAGGTGAAATCTGAGTCTAAATTTATTGCCTTGAAGTCAGATTTCTAATGCCACTGGTCTTTCTAAAAAATTCCAAACACAAAAATAGTTATTGCTCTTTTAGTGCAACCTAGTCAGAAATTTTGTAGACCAGAAATATACATTTTGTGATGCTCATATCTTAGTCAATTTAAATCCAATTTTGGTAAAATTTTAGTCTAAAATCAAAGGCTCAAAGTCATCTTTCCAATTCCACTAGCCTTACTTAAAAATTTCAACTACAAAAATAGTTATAGCAATTTTAGTACAGGTTGGTCTAAAAATTTTCTGGGCATAAAATTACTTCATATGAGATAGCTATCTTTCTAGCACCTAGAATTTTAATGTATGCTTCAATTTAGTTCAAGTCTAGTTTCCAAGGGTCTAGGTACATATAAGGATAATAAATTTCAAGTGCATCGAGTCCTAGAATCATTTACCAAATTATTGTAACAAAGGCTTAAAAGATAAAACATTAAGTTCAATGCCTTACTTTTACTTTCTAGAGACCAAAATAAATCTTATGATTAATGTACATGGTCCTAGAATTTCTAGCTTAAGTTGTGAGTTCTTTCAAAGCTTATGCAAGCTTGAACTAATTCTTTCTTAGCAAAGACTTCATATGTTAATATATATGAATGAAGTTCATAGTCTATTGCTAATTGTTATAGGAACTTATGAATGATGTAATGAAAGGCATGTTCCTATAGAGATGAGCTTCAAAATGGATTCATAAATACTTTGACATTGAATCCTAGACACTCACCATCCTATGTACC
>JAOTQH010245251.1:0-22060 GCA_025631255.1 Cornus kousa | reverse complement strand
GTGAAGGATAATTTTGTAATTTAACTTTTTTTATAATAGCTTCACTTGTGATGAGATTGTAGAGTTTATTAATATTTGTGAAGGATAATTTTGTAATTTAACTTTTTTATAACAGTTTACTTGTTTTCTATCGTGTCTTCCGCCCAAATTTGGGCGGATGAAAATTTGTAAAGGAGGGATGAGTCATCCCTCCTATTTTCCTTTCTCTCCGTGTCTCCTTCCTACCGAACGACGGAACTTTGTTCCTTCCCTCCTATTTTCCCTCCACCTATCTTCTTTCCTTCTTAACGAACAGAGCATAAGCCAAGAAAGAAAGAAAAAACTCTAGAAAAAGGTACAAGGAATCTAACAAACAGTGAGTTATGAAATATAAATAATAACAAAGGCCACATGCAGGGAATTTATAGTAAGAAAAAAACACTAAAAAAAGGTACAAGGAATTTAACAAACAGTGAGATACGAAACAAAAATAATAACAAAGGCCAAAAGCAGGGAATTTATAGTTTTGTATAAGTACGTAAGCAATATTAAAGACACAGACTAGTCACAGTTGGAGGTGAGCACTGTACTAGAATACTTACTCTAGGCCTCAACAAACGGTAATTAAAAGGCTGCATGACAAATCAAATGAAGCTTGTGGTTTCACATTGAATTACGAAGTTTAAATGTTCAATGCAAAGGGTAAAGTTAGGATGCAGCAAAATTTTTTGACATGTTACAATAAGAATAAAAAAACATATCTTTTTGCTCAAACTGTATTCTTTAAAGGCAAGGTGACTTCCAAGACTATTGGAATGTTTCCAAAGCTACTTAAAGCATCATATTGGCATTAACTCAGAAAAGTGTAGTAACAAATATACCTGTAGCAATGAGCCAATGACTCTACTGAGTGTACACCTTTTAAAATTTTTTTTTTTTTTTTGTCAAAAGCAAAAGATAAAAGTTTTGGAGCACCAGATATAAGGAAAATTATTTATCTTAAAAGGCCTTACATTGTGTGGTTCATGCGTGTTTTGCGAGGAGACAAACCTAACATTTGGCATTATTTTGCAAAAAGTTGTTGCTTCAAACACGAACTCACATCCTCGAGCTTTTGCCATTGCACCAAAAAGGACACTACAGAAAATTATTTACATATCATTCCTAAAAATTCCATCAGCTAAAAAGAATTTTTCCCTCTTGTTAACTACTTTTTCACAAGGTTTTTAAAACCAATTTGGAAACTACCCAATAGCTACCCAATGTCCCCAGCCATCTCTCTCTCTCTCTCTCTCTCTCTCTCTCTCTATATATATATATATATATATATATATATTCACATACTAGTCAATGTACCACACCGTAACTACCCCTTTTTGGTCAAAGTAGCTTCCTTCTCAGTTTTGAGGATATCTATCTACCAAACAGGCTGCCTGACAGCACTTTCGTCATACCATATTATGCATAACCCATTTACTTCAAAGTCACTTTATGACATTTTACTACTCCTCATCCTCATCATCATCCTTGCTTTTATCTAATATAAATGTGGTTGGCACATGAATTCTCATTTTCCTTTTTTTTTTTTCAATTACAAGCCATGTCTCCTATTATTATTATTTTAACAATCATTTCTAATCACTTCATCCCATATGAGTCTTGGTCGGCCTCTTTTTCTTACCTTCTATGCAAACAATTTTTTCTTTTCTCGGAGGTGCATCTATGAATCTACGTTGTATATAACCATACAACCTAAGTCTTTTTTCTCTTAATTTATCATTAATAGACCTACTCCTAGTTGCTCATACATTGATTTTTAATCCTATCTCTTGTAATTACTCTAATATTCCATCTTAGCATTATCATTTCAGATACATGAATGTGTTGTTCTTGTTTCTTTTTAAACGCCCAACATAAGACCTCATATAATACTGTTGATCTAATAATCATCCTATAAAAATTCTCTTTTGATTTATTTGATATTCATTTGTCACGTAAGATACAATTGGCTAGTCTTCATTTCGTTCAACCTGCTCCAATCCTACTTATTACATCACCATCTATGTCCCCATACTTTGGATTAGTGACTCTTAAGTTTCAAAAATAATTATTTTGAGCAATCTTTTGATATCAATTTATATACTATCGTTGATCTAATAACCGTCCCATAAAAATTTCTTTTGATTTATTTGATATTTGTTTGTCACATAAGATACAACTGGCTTGTCTCCATTTTGTCCAACCTGCTCCAATCCTACTTATTACATCACCATCTATCTCCCCATCCTTTTGTATTAATGACCCTAAGTTTCTAAAATAATTATATTTAGCAATCTTTTGATATTAATTTATATTAGTTATATTGTCATCTTTTACTACCTTATTAAACTTAAACTCCATGTATTCTTTTTTAGTTTTATTGGTTTTATATTATAATTTTATTGCTAAGACTTCCTTAAAAGTATCCACTAGGACTATGTCATTAGCAGACAACATGAACCATGGAATGTCATCTTAGGTATTCTTTGTTATTTCATCTAAACTTATTGTAAGTAGGTATGGGCTTAATGCTATCCTTGGTTTAACCCAACTTTTACAGAGAAATCACTAGTCTCTCCGCATATCTTACAAACCCTAGTCTTTGTCTCCTTAAATGCATCTTTAATAATATTTATAAGTTTTTTAAGAACCTGTCTCCTTTTTAAAGCCCACCAAATGAAATCCCTTAAAAATATATCATATGCCTTCGCTAATTCTATGAAAACCATGTGTCCGGTCTTTTGTTTACTTTTTGTCGTCTTACTGTGCATAATAATACATGCCTCACACAAAGGCGTTAAATATTACTTTTCTAAGATATTATCTTCCATTCAAACTAGCAAAACTTAATATCAATAAAAGAAGAAACAAAGTAGATATACTAGACCACATATATACGAATTAAAGCATGATTTGGAACCATATTGATGAATTACTCAAAGACCACTCAAAGGCAAGTAATTATTTCTAGGAGACTATAGTGGTCATGTAAGAAGAAACTTTAGCCAGTATGAGATGGTACACGCTGGACAAGGATCTAGAAATAACATTGGTTGTAGGGAGGCATGGTTATTAAAGGCTCAAGGTGCACTAAGGCACCAAAGGTATTCTGGAGCCTAAGCGCAACGCACAATTCAAGGCTCAAGCCTAATTGAAGTAAGGCAGTTGTGTAATAATAATGCTTGTTAATTACAAGTATGCAACACAAACTTGCCAATAGCAAAATAAGTTTTTCAGCATATTAATTCAATGGATTAGCTAAATCAGCAACAATATATTTTTTCTATTTGCACTTATCAAAAAAAGAATATATCTTTTCTATTTGCATATGAATAAATGTACAATTTGAACAATTCAAGCTATGCAATACAAATAATATAAAATTCTCTAAAAATTGTATTTTTGAGATTTGCTAAAAAAATCCTTTCATATACGTACACAGAGACGAACCCAGAAATTATGAGATGGGCAATAGTGAAATTTTGTAGTTATTTAAATGGGGGCACTAGTGAAATTTTATAGGTATATAATTCAAAAAGGAAATATTAATAGGGGTATAATAGTAAAAATAGAAAAATTGCCCCCACTGAGTTGCATATAGGTCCGTGCATGTGCATACACATTAACAAAATTAAATGTGTATTACAAAATTTGATCACTAAGAGATGACATGTTCATGAAATGAGCATAGCCAAAATGCAAATGTTGAGATAGATGTATGATTAGAGAAGAAATGACAAACTTAAAAATGATTAGAGTGGTGACTGATTGGAGCAACACCTATAAAAGATAAAATAAGAGAATCGACTAAGGCTGTGTGCATGTTTGACAAAATGATCAAAATCAATAGCTGCACAGGTAAAGTGAGGTGATTTACATCGAGGGTAATGCATTGAGAGTTATGCTAAGTGAATGACCGATGATTTAAGAAAAGATACAATAAAATACTATTGAAATGGAATTCAATCTTTAAGTAAAGCATAATGGCAAAACAATATTCATGTAACCGGCTCTAAATAGTAAATAGTTGAGAAGAGACTTGTATGACTTGAATTTGTGGCAGATTTGGTAGATGTTAATTTGAACTGGAAACGGCAAAAAGGCCATATATTTAAGACATGGACAGATCTTAATGCATGCATTTGTTACAGAATACAAGAAAAGGCAATAGTGCAAAAATTAATCACCACAGCATGCTACAGAATAATATTGTTTTAGAACTTGTCCACGTGATTATAGTTCATTAGAACCTCCAAAAGAACAGGTTCAATTGTATAATTGCAGCACACCACAGCAGTAATATTGCGCATAGCTGACGACGGAGTAAGTCAAATGTAGTAACAATAAGAATTACGCTGATATTATGCCGTAGTTAACAATATGACCACACAACAAAGCTACTATTATTTAGCTTTGCAGAACTAAAAGCAGTAGTAATTAAATAAGACAATTCAGAAGTTCAAGCCAGCATCACAGATTATTATTATTTAAAATAAAAAATAAAAATAAAATAAAAAAACAACAACAACAACATATTAGAGAGTAACATCACATGTAAATCATTCTAATACAACAAAAAGAAGCATGCTTTGCTAGCCAAACGGATTCCAAATTTCCAAGTGACAGTACAACCCTCGTACGCACCAATTTCCCTACACAGACCACAAGGCTTTAAACCGGTTATATATAAATATATATAGAGAGAGAGAGAGCCCAACCCTACTCAAAACTCAGATCCATCGGACCCAGTAGCTCCACTGGGTTTGGTGAAGAGGTATTGCCGTATGGGTCAAATCATCAGGGCAAGTCTAATAGTCTATATACCAGAGACCAGACCAGAGCAACCCGATCATGCATGTGGGTACAAATTTCAACCGGGTCAGCAGTACCCGTTTAAAACCCTATGGACATTGGATCGGGACCTGAACAGCGATCTTAAAACCGCCACGAAACACAAATAAAATAGAACGTAATAACAATAGCATTCGGATTTCGGATTCAAAAGAACCAATTCAAAGATTCGAACTATAAAATAAAATTAAAAAAACTGTAAAATCATCATCATCCAATGCTTATCTAACAACGAGAGAGAGAGAGAGAGAGGGTTTTAGAGCGTACAAATTATGAAGAATCTCAAGTTGCTGACAAGTGAGATAAGGCGATTGAATGGCTTGAGTTCTAAGGTTAGGGTTCTGTCTCTGAGAGTCTTACACTTCTACACACACACAAATCTCACCTCAGTGGTAGATATGGAAAATTGGAATTAGATGCCAATTTGGTGAGGGCGCGAACCCGACGAAATATATACCCTAACATATGTATATGCCAATATAAACGGGCCAATTTGAGTCAACTATTGGGTTGGGCTTTCGCAGAATTTAGACCAAATTCTCTTTCAAACAATTTCTCTTTTTTACTCCTCCTAGGTTTAGGTTCCCAACTTTGTTATCAAATTTTTAGAAGGCCCAAAATCAAGGGGAAAGGCCGTTTGAATTCCACCATAATACTAGTAACTGTTTAACATCTAGGAAGTTTTACGGAATTATAAGCTCCCTAAATATTTAAAGAAATAATTGTCTCACTAGTATGATTATTTGATGAATATATTTTTACTTAATTTATATATATTTGCTCATAATAGAAATTGATGGGGAGCAAGAGATCAATTCTTTGTGCGTGTAGTCAGATAGTTTTTTTTTTTTTGAGGGAAGTCTAAGTGAGTTAAACTTGAACTCTCACATCAACTGGGCTATCCAGCTCAATCTCACTCTAATAATAAATAACCTTAAAAACAAATAACTGTTGCAATGATTATATAAATTTCTTTTATGGTTTGTATAAATGAGGAAGTTGTTAGAGTAGAGTTATATATGGAGGAAGAGGCATGGTCCTCAAACTTTGAATGAATAAGGTCACGTTCTCTTAATTGAGCTGCAACATATATATATATATATATATATATATATATATATAGCTCATGTCAAACCTCTTTGCCCTCCGTCATCTCTTTATGTGCATCCAATGGCCTAATCCATCCATCCCTCCCTCCCCCTTCTCTCATGTTGCTTGGGCACCATTAATTAGTCCCATAATATATGTCATGGAATAAAATTAACTCCATCACCTCTACTCTCTGTCTTCTCTCTCATCTTTGCATACTAATACTTCTAAGTACATATATGTTTATTAAGAGAGAGAGAGTCATTCGTCGAGAGAATCAATCACCTACCTCATCCTCCCAACTTTGATCTTCACTAAACCATCTCTTCATGTACATGTGAAAATCAAGAACATGCTTGGTTTGTAATTCTGAAAAGAATTTCTCAAAAATTCAAAAAACAAATAATAACTTTAAGAGAACTATAAAAGATTGTTTTCTGAAAGCAAACATTTTTATAACTAAGTTTTCATAAAACTGAACCAAACAGAATTTTTTGTATAATTTTTTATTTTCAATTTTTCAAGAATAAAAAATTGTTTCCATAGTTATAAACCAAACAAGCCCCAATTTATTTATTTATTTTTTATTATTATTTTTTTTTATTCCATTGGAATCTATTGCACAAAACCTTTTTCAATATATTAATAAATTTTGAAGTTTTTGTTCATCAATGGTGATGCATGTACATAGTAGTATACAAATCAAGGTATGGGGGTATTTTTGGAAGAAAAAAGAGAGGTTATTTTAGAGTTTTGGGTGCCAAATGATGCACATAACTAGGGCTGCAAATGAACCGAGCTGTTCATAAACAGCTCGGGCTCAGCTCGGACTTGTTCGTTAAACAAATGAGCCAAACTCGAGTTCAATTTCTAAGCTCGTTTAGTAAACAAGCCAATCCAAAGTAATGCTGGGCTTGGCTCGTGTACGCTCGTGAACATGAGCTCATACAGACTCGTTTATGTTCATAAACATGAGCTCGTATAAGCTCATTTATGTTTGTTAACTGTAGGCTCGTTATAGGACTCGTTTACATTTATTTTTCAATGAAATTCTTTAATTTAAAAGTATGAAATGAATATACAATAATTTACCAATTGGTGAGCTTGAAAACGAACCTAAACAAAATTTGAATATAAATTCAATTTATTTTCTTACATGAGCTGAGTCTGGACTTTTTAATACCATGCCGAGCCCAAGCCCAGTTTTTTGAGCTCGCCAAGAGCTTGAGCCGAACTATAAACAAACGAGCCCGAGCTCGAATAGCATAAGGCAAGGCTCGGCTCGGCTCATTTGCAGCCAGACATGGCTCAACATAGTACATGAGTGTTAACAATATGAAGGTGTTTTTATTTATTTATTTTTTATTTTTATTTTTTTTTTGGAACTTTGCCCCATATAAAAAGTGAGAAATCTAACCCCAGTAATATATCTCTGTACATTAACAAAAACAGCCAAAACATCTTTACTGCCCTTAAACTCATAAGAAACCAAGTGCAAACTAATTTATCAATCCTCTACTTAGCTAGCAAGCTAGCAACGTACACACTATAAGAAGCCACTCCCATCCAACAGTGGGATTGATGAATCCAGTGAGCTAGACTTTTTAATGGTTTTTGTCAGAGATATAGTGTTACTGCCAGAAGCTGCTTCAGTGTGACCATGAACTCATTTGCTCATTTTCTCTAACACAGATCATCAAAAGTGTACTTGTCATGAGCTTCAGTTGTGAACTTGAGCTACTTCCCAGTGGTTCCACTAAAAAAATAATAATTCCAATCACAACTGTTACATAATGTATTACTAGAAAACACATATTGATACAACACAGAAATAAGATATTATTGACATAAAAATAAAATTATAAATAAAAAAATTTATCATTTATTTTTCTTTCTTTTTATATATGCTTTTATGTAGTCTTCTAATAGATGAAGAATCATCTAAGATCATAGAACTATAATACTACGTATAATATAATGAATGAAAAGAAAATGGGTTTTCATGTAAACAAAAAATCAGTAAAAAATTACTTCTTCCTCTTTCAATGGAAAGTGCCAAATGATTTCCCAATTAGAGCTCACATCATTAACCTCACATTGGCCGAAAAGGCTTACTTACTTCCATGCAAATAATTAGAACAATATAATTATCTCACCAACAATTTCAAGCAAAAAAAAAAAGTAAATAAGAGACAGTTTTAATAATACCCAAGAGAAGTGAGAAGGCTAGCACAAAAACCACTGCTAGTATGTCATCTACATAGAATTGGGAAAATACCTGATAAGAAACACAGAGCATAATTTAACAACACAACATGGGGCAGTTCGAATGCCCTGCTGTGGTCACACAATTCCAGCCATTGTAGAATGGACAACATGATGGAAAATGAAATCTTACATTTCAAACAAACTTGATAGCCCAAGAGTAATCTGAGATATGATGAGCCTCGTATCCTGGAATAAGGAAGCATTCCTGTTGCATTACAAAATATCACTTGAACGGACGGAGGTCCTTCAAATAAGTTTAGTAGGGAATTCCGCAGAAAGAAGCATTCCTGTTGCGTTACAAAATGTCTTATTATGAACCAACAGAAGATCTGTATGAAAAACTAAATATGTCAAAAGGTTATCAAGCTTACCCTAAAACTTGTAGATCTTGGCTGATTTCTTCTGAGCCTCGAAAGTCTGACCAGAACTACATGCGACAGCAAAAGGGATAGTTGAATGGGTTGGCCTGAAGTTACACTCATCCATATTTTGACTGGGCTTAAGGATGTGCTTTGCTCCTGCACTTAGCTTGATGGGACCTGATCTTGCCATTAGGTCCATTTTAGACGAATCAATCCCAGGTGAGACTCTCAGCCCATCCTCTTCAGTATCATTTTGGAAACATCCTAAATTGCTTCCTTCCTCTCTGTTTGAATCCAGTCCAAGTGGTTCTCTGCTAAAATATACATCACCTCCAAAGTTTCCACCAGCCTTCAATGCTGTTGCAGCAATAAAGTCGTCTTGAATTTCCAAGTTAGGTACCTTACTGGGCTTTTCAAAATCATCTGATTTAGTTGCAGGCCTCTTTTTGGTTTTCTTGCCATTATTTAGATCCTTAGCACATACTTTTGACTTCATTCTTTCTCCATAGCTATTATATATTGCAGAAGTTGGTATACATCCGGGGCGGACAGGCATGAAAGGAGGGTGACCCAAAGCATTCAAACCAAGTAAGTCCTGCAATGAAGAGTGAGAAGACAAAGGATTACACGCATAAGAAACCTCCGGTCTATGGTGCACAGGAGGGACATTTCTAGGGTTAGCTCCAGATATAGTGCAGGGATGATGACAACCACCAGCATCAGAATATGTTCGGAAAGAACCAACTGAAGTTTCCTTCTGTTGTGTGGCATTTAACAACCATGGGGGCTGACTCTTAGAAGAGCTTTGAAACCGAGATAGGTTAGCATGCTCTCCACATTCAGGATGCAGGAAAGGAAATTCTAACAGTGATTTGGTAGCGTATGGTAGTTTCTGCCTGTATTCAAGTTCAGCAAAATTTGAACTCATTTTCTGACAGGTATAGTGAGCAGGAGGTGCCAGTATTGGTATTTGAGATTTGACTTTTGAAGATTCATATCCGGATATAAAGGGCTCCTGAAAGGTGGGCGACCAGTTAAAGCCTGCAGGGGAAACAGCTGGAGAAGAATAAGGAAGTGGTTTGGAATTAGGAATTCCGTTGATGGTGCCACAGCCATTTTGGTAAACTATATTTGCTTGACAGTTGAGATATGGGTGAGAAAACCTAAACTCTGGAGGTCTCATCGGCATGACACAATGTGATGCCTGATTGATTTGAATTTCTGACATACAATCTACAGACTGCTTCACCGTTCTAGATACTGGATGAACCATCAGGTCCTGCTGAAACTGTCTCTTTATTGAGGAGTTGTCGGTGGCAGTATCAGCAGGATGATGTTCTGCTATAATTTGCTTATCCATCCAAACCTTTTCATCCCCAAATCCTTCCAAGTCTTGGCTACTTTTACCAACTATAAACTCTTTACCCATCAACCGCATTGTTGGTTGAGTACCATGATGTGAGAAGTCATTATTATTCCCTTGTAAATGGATATTTCTATATCTAGAGTGATTCTGAACCTGCTCATATTGTTTCCGCCCATTTCCAGAGATGTTCATCAGGTCCAGATCTGACTCCAGTGGATAGATATAATGGTTATCTGCCCTCACACTATTCAACCAATGAACATCTGTTCTTCCAGTACCTTGTAATTCAGTGATACCTGGCCTAGATGATACAGGTAAGTTGGGATTCTCTTCCACACAGCTCTGGATGGGGAACAATTTTAATTGGTCCTTCAATGGTGCTCTCCTAACACTTAAACGCTTACCTGTGTGATTTGGCAGTACATTATTGTCCTCAGCTAAGTTCCTGGAAGAACCTGTTACTGTACTTGTCCTCATCAGTTGGCTATATCCATCTTTACCATTTGAATTCAACTGAACTAGTTCTCCTTGTGAATTAAGAGGCAAACCAAAGAAATCTTCTTTCATGCGTTGCTCTTTACACATTACGTTTCTTTGTTTCCAATCCGTAGAGGAATATGTACTGCCCATCAATTCCTTAGGAGACACAGGACAATATGGTTGGTATTCTGAAGCATGACCGTTGAAATTCTGTTGGGTGGCTTGTGAGGGAAATAGAATCCTCCCATTTGTATTTCTGTTGACACGAAAATAAGATGATGAAGGCTGGGGAAATGTCTTATCCATGCAAGACACTGAAGTAAACCCAGCAGTAGGATCCCCAAAATTATCAATGACCATTCCATTTGTATTGGAAACTCTTGAAATACTGCCACATAATTGAGTATTCACATTGGGTTTATACCCCTCTTTTCGAACAGAAAGAAATCCAGGGTTGAAAGCATATGAGGGATCATCTGATGTCGCTCTGTAGCCTCGTTCAAATGAACGCAAATTTTCATTATGTGTTGCAACTTCATTTACAGTTACAGGTCTGTCCGAGAAACGCTCTTGACAACTAATATGTGGCCTCAGAAAATTTGGTATATCAGCATGATGACGTATATCAGACAATTGCTTTTCAACAATCGGTTGAATTTCAGTCTCATTTTCTGTTCCATTAGAAGCATCTTCATCACTTCCAGTCACCTCCACAGTAGCTAAATCTTTACCACTTTCCTCAGCATGATCCTTCACAAAAGCAGCAGTAAAAGCATTGGAATATGAACTGCAGATATTTTGTGATTTAGGACACCCTACAGAAGACAAAAGTTTTCTCCTTGGTCTGAGTATGTCATCCTTCTCTGAAAATGTGACATGCCGGTCTAATGGTCGATCACCACGTTGATTTGCTTGATTATCACCCTGCGAGTTGCATGTTGTAGAGTTCTGTCCTGAAATTACATTGGTGTGTTTCTTGAGAATGCCACAAACAGGAAACACTGGTTTCTGGTGCTTTACAAGCAACTTGGAAGATTGAAAATTTTTGTTCCTTTTTTTCATAGCTGAACATTTCAGTCTTGGTTTCTTCCTATGGATAGGAACAGCATCCAAGACATCACTTGTGGACCCCATACTATACGGCGAACCTTTTGCTTTCCTGGTGAAATTGACTGGAGACTGCAGTTTGTGTTTATGAGGTTTCTCCTGAGAAAGAAAAAAAAAAAAAAAAAACCCAGCACATAACACACTGTCTTTTCAGCTTAAACTCAGATGCATTCCAAAAATACCTGATTCATTTATCAATAACAGGAAGTGCACAAAAGCATGTTCACGGAATTTTAGGTTTCACAGCAAAACTTTAGGTTTTAACATGGAGTAATCAGACAAAAACTGTGAGTGTGCGCAGCCATTTCACAGATATCAAGATGGACACTCGACCTGAACTTCTACAATGAAAATGGAAGAAACATCTGGAATCCTAAAAATCTAGCACTTCATAATTTTGTCTCCAATGAATCTGAATCAGGACATTTGACCTTTATGAGTATTTTGCATTAAAAACTTTCCCCACTCCCGTTTATGAAAGTCCCACCTAAGTCCTTTGCCTCTCATTCCACTTCAATGTGTAGCTAATAAGCCTTAGAAACCCTATGTCGAGGTCTGAATTCTGCGATATTCTCAAAGGTAGCACCTATGAGTCAAATAATGACACATTTTAAAGCATAAAGCTTAATTGAGATGTTTCTACTTTCTTTTTCTGAAAGGTGTAGCATATACAAATCAAGAAATAAAAGATAAGCAGGATCCCAGTTTATATTGTATATGGAAGAAAAATAATTATTGCCAATCAAAATCCAAAAATATTCCAGATCAACATTAGCTGTTAGTTTCCAGGGACATATCTTGTTGCCCATGTAAAGATCGCTTTGAAACTGATGGCAATTATGGTTAATCAATAAGTACAAAGGAAGGACAGAGTGGTAGTTATCCTTATAAAACCAAAAGAGAATGAAGAAGTATTCTTTAACCCAAAAGAAAGGACATAGAGGTATTAATCCTTAGTAAACCAAAAGAGAACATAGATTTCTAATCCAAAACACTTGCCATTCTAGAACACCGCAATATATCCCAGCCTCAGATATTCAACCACACTTGTAAAGGGGCCTCAGACAATATACAAAAAAACTCTGACTGGTAGATAAAAGATATGGACGCACAAATGAACCACTGAACTGTGAAACTGATCCAATCCATGTGGCTTGTTTGGTTCGGTTCTACAATGGTTGCAGTTCTATCCTAGTTCCAATAATTTAGAAGACGTTAGGACCGGTTCAATTCACGAAAAGGGGGAAAAACCCAATTCAAACAGCCAACTTATACATGTATAGGTCATCACTGTACAAAAGGGATGGGCCACAAGAAGACCAATACAAGGATTAGACAAACTAACTCAAACAAGCCTAGACATAATAAACTAAGCCCAAACATGCCTAGACATAATAAACTAAGCCCGCCAAACAGCTGATGGTGGCGGTTAATTCAAAATCCTATACCAGTGAGCAACATGCCTCATCACATGGAGAGGGAAGCAACTAGATGTCCAGCGGATGTGGAGGAGGACGGATAATGGACGACTGTAGGTCCCAAGCACGACGGGCACGATGAGCATCCAAGCCATTCTTGAAGGAAACAGACATGAGTTTCTCTCTTCATCAAAATTGTGTGCAGAGAGTTGCAGGTTCCTTTGAACTTATTATGTGGCATTTTAGCACAAATTTTATTGGTTTCTTTAAACCCTCTGATTCAAGTATGAACTAGTGAGGCCCTTTAACACTTCAAACAATAACCAAATAAATCAAAAGTAAAATCCAACATTTCAATACAAAATCTTTTACCCTCAAATTGGTAGCTAAATGGAGAAAACAGAAAATAAAAAACGAAATTTTCTCATCTGCTATTTCCCATTGCTTAAAAGCCCAAATTGCCAAACTGAATTGATCCAAACTGTTCTTGTACAGTTCAAAATGGTTCGGTTAGGTGGTTTGTTCAGCTCGGTTCAATTCAGTCTCAAATTTCATGGAACCATTAGGACCAGATTAGTACTTTTGCCATAAACCAATCCAATCCGAACTACATGCACCCATAATACAAGAGGAAACCGATTTGAAAAATATAAAAAGTTAAAAGCTTAAGGTTTCAAATAAAAATTCAACTTAGGCTTCTTATGGGAAAATTTATGTATCATTCGTATGAATGCCCCTAAACCTGCACCACCAACTCAGTTATACTTGAACAAAGGCATAGTAAGTGAATAGATTGAGAAAGACTAAATATCTATAAATCAGGCAGCTGTAGACAGTTTATGACTTAAACAAATCAATACATGCTCAAGTATAGTACGAGTCTTTACATTATATTTTTGGAATAATAAACTAACTATACTTTATAAACTTTCTATGTAGCAGGTTCATCAGTTCAGGATTTGCTTTCTCTTTTGTGATGCAGGCCAAAGTGTTGATCGTTTATGGACCTTTTATTATGTTTTTGTTCTTTTATATATACATTTTGTGACTCTTGTATTATGGACATCTATGATTAATTGGATGAAATATATTTATAAAATTGCACAGTAGATTATGGTATATTGTTGATGATATGTTGGATGCTATATATTTGTTTTAGAAGGCCATTTAAAAAAGAAAAAATTAAAAAGAAAATTATTAAAGGTTTTTTTTTTTTTTTTTTTTTACTTTATACAAACTATATTCTTAAAAACAAAAATAGGCAACGAAAATATCAAAAAAAATAATAGCTAGATTTTATTTTCATTTAAATTCTGAAACAGTGACAAAAACTGACAATTTGCATGGAAAATAATTTGCCACGATAAATTATTATAGTAGCTAGAGCTTCAGGCAATGAAAATAGATCATCACAGCAGGCTTCACATCTTTTTAAATAAATTAGTGAGAACTTGTATTTATTAGTGATGGAATTTTGTTGTTATGGCAAAAATGATTACCAAATCATTGCAACCCAATATGACATAGTAGTCCTACAATATGATACCACCGCTGCTTTCTCACTTGACTATAATTTCAGTTTACGGGGAAAACAATCATCAGAATTACAACCCTTTAAACAGTGCTAGCTATAATGGTTTACTCAGCAGCCAAATAGAATACTGGAGGTCATTCCTTCTTAATTACCCACAGCAATAAACACCTTTCCTTAACTAGCAACTTGTGTTGCAAATGTATAGGCGGTGCACAATCCAACACTGGCACATGCAAGGCACCGGAACACAATTGAAGCTGGACTTCTATTGATCACATCATCACTAACATAATTCGTAGAAAATAATAGAAAATTGTTTTCCACCAAGTAGCTAATTTTATTAAGGTGAAATAAATTCCACTTAACAAGAAAAAAAAATATCCAAGATATCGGCCTATACATCCTTGTAAAAAAGAACCAAAAAATGACAGAAGTGTATTAACCCCTCAATTTCTAGCAATAAATATTTGTGGCAGCAATCCATAATATTTTTCACTAAAGCTCCCATGTGAAGAAGCATAAGAAGAAAGAGAATGATACATGTAAACAGTGACTTATTGGGGCCAACTCTAAGAATATTCTATCAAATCATATGTCATCAACACTCAAACTACACGACCCAAAACTGGGCCGAGCAGACCCAGAGTCGAAAGACAATGTTTGTTCAAGTTACCATAGCGTAACTTTGGCAAAAAAAAATAATAATAATAATAGCAATAATTAATATTTTAGTATTACATACACTGCTAAACGAAGGACAAGCTCTCTCCGCCTCACATATAGGAGACATCTTTGTCCAATCCGTACTGTACAGCTGGAGCACCATACTCCATTCCATAACATGTTAAAAACTTCCCCAACTTGTGAAAAGCCCATTATATATATTTTCCTAATTTTTTCCGTTTGCGAAGGGAGATATAATTCAGCAATGAGGTCTGGGAACATCGTGTCGTCTTCTCGGTTAGCCAATAGTCACCGCAACCATTACCTCATTGCCGCGTCCTTCACACCCAGCAAGTACTATAACAAGCCCAATATATATATATATATTGTCTTCCAAAGGTGTACAGACAGTTTTAATCAGCTTTTTCAGAAGTAATTTTAAACAGGATACGATTAAAGAGAGAGAAAAACACTGGAGACTAATCATACTGAGCCCAACAATACAGTCGTCGTCAATCAACAAACAACTCGATCAGAATCAAATAAATGTACAAAAAACAATATTTCATGCTACAAATCTCACATACCATTCCAACTTGGTAATTAATTAATTAATTAGAAGATCAAGTCAGTACTAATGACCACATACCACGTCCCTCCGCAATTAATTATGAAATAGGTAACATATAACGAATTAATTAAAGAAATTAATCACGTACCTTGTTCGCAATATTAGATCGAGCCAATGGATTGTTCTTCTTGCCTTTCCTCTTGTCCTTGCTGATAATTGTTTCAGTTGTCTCTTTCAATTTGGTTTTCTTCTTCTTCTTCTTCTTCGTATTCTTCTTTCTTTTACCATTTTTATTCAAGCAAACATCGCCCAAAGCCGAAACCTTGGAACAAAGAAACCCCTCCTCTAGAGCATTATCTTGATCATGAGGAGTATTCACCTCCTCCTCCCCCACGTCAACATTATCAGCATCATCATCATCATCTACCCTCTCCACCTGGGGCGCCACTGCGAAAATCTCCACTATTGATCTCTTCTTCGGTGTCCACGATTTTGCCTTAATTTTCATCTTCGGCCGCTCCTCTACCGAACAAATTAGTAAATCCCTATTCTCAGATGATCTCAAAACCACCTCCGATTTCTCGGTCGCCACGCCTGACATTAATTTAGATGACTCTTCATGAGTTTTTGACTTCTCTTGGTCCATGCAGCATTTGGATCGCACCAGCGCCACCTCATCCGCCCACCACCTGAACTTCTTGACCGTAATCGGAGGGAGCAAACCCTCTACAACTTCTTTGTTCAGCTTATCTGAATCCCCCTCGAACGGCCAGCATTTTGCCAAATCAACGGTCCTCATCTTCGAAGCATACTCTCTGCAACAGTACCCAATCACCTACTTTACACACAGTTTCAAAGGCTAAATGATGGAAAGAAACCAGAAATTAGTATCATCAACTTACCGGATCGAGAAGCTCTCGGACGCCACCGCCATGCTTTCTTGAACTGGGGAGAGAAAAAGATGCAACTATGGATAGAGAAAGAGAGTGGAAGAGGAAGTAACTACGCAGAAAGTGTGGATCACGTCACGGTACTTTCTACGGTCGAAATTCTTTGATTTTTAGAGAGAGAAAGTAGAGTAGAGAGAGAAAGCGAAGAGATCAAGGAAAAATAGTACTCCATGTTTCACTAATCAGCCTGAGAAATACATAAATCCAAATAGAGAGATTAAACATTATACTTCATCATTGAACCACACTAAATCAGCCATTCTAATCAAGTGGAACACTGAAATCTGATTAATTTTAGAGAAAGAAAGAGGGGGAAAGGAAGTGAGAACTCACGCAAACACGCAAATAGACGTACGGACGGTTTCGTCAACTAGAGAGATGAGAAAAACCAACTCACTTGTGAACGATCGGAGCAGACTACACCACGAACTAGCCGGGGCGAGAAATTTTCTATCATGGAATTAATAGGATTTCTAGAGAGAGAAAGTAAGTAGAGAGGGAAAGGGGGTGGTAGCTTTTTCGTTTTCCCGCTCGATGGGGTGGTGGTCTGGTGGTCTCAGTCCATTTTCAGCTCTTTCTTTTCCCCTTATTTAAGACTGACAGCGACCTGTGAGAGCGGAACCGAACGTAAAAAGTGAGAATAAGAAAACGATGGATTAAAAAATATCTACTACGTATAATGTTGCTGCACTGTTTACTCTCTGGGGTAGTGTAGGCAGGCATTGAGAACAAAGATTCGCTCTAGCGTAAGAGATATGTTCACGCGCCTTTTTTCATCTCGTGAATCATACATTCCAATTACTTCTTCCATATCCATTTCTGGTGTGTACTATATATATACATATATATATATATATATATATATTTAGAAAGGCACATAAACCAAGCCAAGTGACAATAAAGAGGCATAAATCAAGCTAGATAAAGACATACAAATACTCCAGATTTGTTGAGAATGAGTCACCGCTCTAAAACGGAAACCACCACGAAAAAAGAGCAGTAACTGCAGTGACCACAGGTCAGTCCATCATCAAGGCACCAGCTCCGAAACTGCATCCATAAAGCGCCTCCACACACCCTACCCCGCACAAAAGCAAATCAAGCCAGGGAAAAATAAAAATCGATCTAGATCAGAGATCCACTCGAAAGGAAAAAGTAACAGATCCACCCTGTCGAGTTTGAAACAAACGAAACAAAAGTAGATCTAGCCAGACAAAACAAAAAACGACGTGAAAAATCACCCACAGGCGAACTTATTGGAACACGCTAATATTATAAACCGGTGGGAGGCAAGCAAAATCACCTCCCCACTCCCATGGAAAGGAGCAGGGAGCAAAGCTGAAATGGCCGAGCAACTGCAAAAGAGAAGGGGAAGAGAGAGAACAGAGGAAAAAGTGAGGCGGCTCGTGTGTGTACTATATTAACCGCCTACTACTACTACTCTTTATAAATTCAAACTAAAAAAGGCATACAAATCTTGAAGCAAAGCAAATAAATGAAGAACAGACTCTAAATTTGTAGAGAAAATAAAACCCAACACATTGCAAACGGAATCACTTTGGGATAACGCAACAAACAGAGAGACCGAAAGATTTGGCTATCATCACGACAACCGTTCCAAAGTTACAACTACAAAACGCTCCAACACCTAAAAAAAAAAAAACACCCCGCACAACAACCATTAACTGCCTCCATTAACTTCAAGGGAAAGCATCTTTAAAAAATTTATTAACTACAACCTCATCATTCAATCATTTCATTTCTTATGATTTAATTGGGTTAATAAATTAAAATTATATATATATATATATATATATATATATAAATCCCTTTGCTCAATATCATTTTACGCCGAAAAATATCGCCAGAAAACAAGACAGCTCTTAGTTTAATTCTGTGTGTTTCATTCGAGATCAAACTTATAAACATAGATTCAAGCACAGACCTATGTGTATTTTATTTTATTTTTTAAGTATTATTGTGATTTTTTTTAATTTTGAATTATAAACTTATCAAATTTCACTATTGCTCCTATTGAAATTATTTTTTTTAAAAAAAATTGTCATGAATGAGTGTAACGCACTCCATTGTAAATTTGTAATGTAAATATACATAATTAATAAAGATGTCTTAATGATTGTCAGTGTAACAAACATAATGTAACATATACATAATTGATAAAGATGCCATAGTCGTTGTTAGTGTAAGACACACCACACATTGTAATGTAACAATCTCTATATACGTAATTAGTTAACATTGTTGCATAAATAATGTACTGTGATATAATTGTTGCTTAAACAATATGAGATGGTAGAAAGGATGCCAAATTGATGCATAAATATGCGAAGGAGATGTTTTATATTGTAGTATATAAAGTTATTACATAAACAATGTAATTTAATTATGGCTTTTTCTTTTTCTTTTTTCTTTTTTCTTTTTCTTTTTTTTGTTCCTGGCAATAACAAAACAACAAGGAGAAAAGGAAAAACAACCAACACCCAACACCTAAGGATGACAATTTGATCCGCCTCCGCGGATACCCGCCCTGTCCCGCCCCGTTTTTGGCAATTATGGAGGACCGTTTAGCTTATTTAAGCGGGAATGGTTTGATGTAATAAAAACCGCGTAGGTTTGGTGCAGGGGCGAAGGAAGGTCGCCCACCCCGCGCCACCCCTTTTAAATAGACAAATTACTTAAGTAGCCTTATTCATTAGTATATATATTAAGTACCTGGCCTATATAACAATATTAAAGTAACAAATGAATTCGATTAGAATAAAAGTTGCAATGGTGAAGAACTGAAGATGATCATGTGAAAAAAAAAAACAAATCTAATTCAATAATAAATAAATTATGATCTTAAACGGGATGGGGAGGGTACTCATGGGGTAAAAATATTAAATGGTTGCAAGGATGGGGTGGAAAGTCCCCCTATTTTTGTGGTTTTGGGCTGGGATGGGGGCAAGATTTTTAAACGGTTGCAGGGGTGAGGGAGGGTACACCCGCCCAAACCCGCCCCCGTTGTCATCCCTATCAACACCCTCAAACAAACAACTAAGAAGTTATAACCAAAGCATCTCGCACAGCAAGGTCCACAATCCAAGGGGAATAGGATCCAACACCCGATCAACTCCCACACAGTAACGAGACACTTCCGCAAGGGCATGAGCCACCCGATTATCCAATTGACGAACATGAGATAAGGAACTTAATTTGAGAAAATGCCTGAAGCTCCGCTTTAATATCAAAGCAAATAGACGCAATGTCAGAAGGACATGGTGCACCATTAATCACTGCATCAACGACTATCTTTGCATCAAATTCAAAACACAGAGGTTGATATACAAAAGAACAAGCCTAGAAATAGCTCGCCGAAAAGCAATAGCCTCAGCCACTGTTGTCGACAATGAGAAAGGTTGAAACACCACTGCATGGAGAATAGTTCCATGAGAATCATGAAACACTGCACCACCTCCTCCAAGGGTAGAAACCTTAAGAAAGCTAGCATCAAAATTACATTTAATCAACCCTTGCAAATGAAGACGAAGAAAAACCTCTGTCCAATTTTTTGCATTACCTTCTGAAATTCCCAAAAGCTCGTTATAGCCTTGGCAATCACCTTCCCCAGGCATCATATGCATCACACCCTCAAACACCATTTGATTCCTAGCCTTCCATATACACCAAGCGCAAAAAGATACAAAGCCCAAAACAATAGGTTTATCAAATGAGGAGGCAACCCAGTCCACCAAATATTGCCAACCTTCCAAAAAAGACTGAAACGTGGCAAACAAAAAATCAAATCTAAGAAGGGACAATTTCCAAACTTGTAAAGAATGTGGACATGTGAAAACAAGATGCACAATAGATTCCTCTTCCAACCCACATCGTGGACACAGAGGAGATGCCACACATCCTCAAGATAGGAGTAATGAGCCAGTAGGCAAAACATTATGACAACAACGCCACAGAAAGTGTTACGGCTTGGATAAAGTTTTGCAACGCCATACTGAATGCCAAGAGAAATTATCCGTTTGGGCTACAAAGCTATCAAAAAGAGAAACAACAAGATGATAAGCAGATCGCACAGAGAATTTTTCAGTAAACTCAAGCGCCCAAACTTGAACATCTGGCTTATCCCAATGACTGAAATGAATTCGAGATATTGCTTGAACTTCATAATTTAGGAAAAGCTATTGTAAGACATCTAACTTCCAAGTTTTTGTACGATGATTAATCAAATCAACTACATAACAAAAGGAATAATCAACTTGCGGAGGTGCTAATTTGTGAGGAAACTCAAGAATCCAATGATCTTGCCAAATATGTATAGATTTTTCATTTCCAATCAGTCACCTCAATCCTCTATTCAAAAGGGTCTGGGTTGACCATATACTTCGCCATTCTCGTGAAGGATTTGACCATAGAAAAGCCTCCAAGAACGGACAGGAACGAAAGTATTTTACCTTAAGCAACTGATACGTCAAACCTTCCTTTCAAACTCAAAAATTTCAAGCATGCTTCGCTAAAAGCGCCAAATTAAAAGCATAGCTCTAGATCCCTAAAACCTAGCCCCCCATGCTTCTTACTCTCACATAAAATAGCCCAGTTAATCCAGTGAATGGATCGAGATTTTTCATTTTTTCACAACTAGAAAGTTCGAGTTTGTTGCATCAATTCAAGACACAAATGTCGTGGAAGCTTGAATGAAAACATTACATGCGTAGGTAAAGCATTTAACATGGCCTTAATCAAAACTTGTTTTGCACCGGTAAAGAGCGTGTTTGCCTTTCATGAAGATAACCTCTTTTGCATTTGAAATGAAATAAATTGAAAAATATCGCGCTTGGACCGACCAATAATAGTCGGCACCCTAAATAAGGGGTATGTAATTTAATTGTGGCTTAAGCAATGTAAAATTGTAAGGGATGCAAAATTGTTGTTGCACAAGTGATTAAGTCCATAATTATTTTTGAAATATATATATACCCATCCTCCATTACGTCATCAGGTCTCTTCAAGTAGGATCCACCAAAGAAAATAAAATATAACTACCTTTCAACAACCATTTACTAAAAGAAACAAAACCCAAAACAGTCTTTTTCTTCCAAAGTTCATCACGTTCTTCAAAGCTACCACTTCTTAACTACATAGCCTGTGTTGTTGTCAAGTCTGCCAGCGAATAACCTTTGCTCCAATGGAGACCAAACAAAGGATTTAATAGACGCCAAAAAAACCTTTGGTGCCAAGAAAATATGTTGAAATTTTTTTGGTTAATTGTTTTTTAAAAGATTATTATGTGAAAATAGAGTTAAAAAGTTTCCAAACAACACCATCATCTTTCTGTTAAAAGTTATTTTATCTTTTAACTGATCTTGAT
>JAOTQH010245240.1:0-12344 GCA_025631255.1 Cornus kousa | reverse complement strand
CTTGTCACCTTTACAGAATTTGTCTTCTTACAACCAAGCTAATTGACAACTTGTGTATGTATATGTATATGAATATGTGTATATATATATATATATATATATATGTATATATATCAAGATTAATCACTAAGCAATGAATAATGACCTACATTTTCTCACACTAGGACCACATGACACATGTTACAAGAATGCTCAACAATTTGCATTGACCAAAATGCCCTTGTAGTGACACTTGTCAATATGCACTATCTTTTGCAGCTGTGACTGTGACCACTTGATCAAACTAAGAATAAAAGCAATTTAATACAATGTACTATCATACACAAGTGTATTATGATATAATACATGTGTGAAAAGACTTAATTGCCCTTAAAATACTCTGTAACCAAATATTAACTTCTGTGCAAGGGCCTATAACCCTAATTGGCCTACAGAGTGAGCCTTCAACACAATGTACCTTTCTTATACCATTTCAATAGTCTTCTTAACAATATCGAATAACCAAGCTGCCCCTGAAGATTAATATTATGCACTGTGCATGCCAGAGTCACTTAAGACTCAATGTAATGAACCTGTGACAGCCTTTTTAACATTTAAAGGACAAACCCTAATTCAAAGGTGGGACCAACACAATTTTTTATCTTTTTATACTAAATTCAATATTTTTAGCATTCCAATGTTTGGTCTTCAGTTAAGTAATGGGAAAATATATACACACATTTTGTGAGACATTGATTCTTATAGATCTTTGTAGATATTTTTTTTATTATAATTTTAAGATCTTTTAAATTTTGTTTGTAATGGTAGATATTTGTTTTATTTTATTTTTGGAATTTTATAGACCTTTTAGAGATAAAATGAGTCAAACACATTTTTATGATTTAAGCATGTGCATAAATGCATTATGCGATATTCTAATCTAACTTAATTTGAAATTTTAATTTTAGTAAATTATATTTTTGCATTTGATATATATATCAAGAAAAGCTGGGAAAAACAAAGATAAACAAAGATGATTATTTGAATTAGAATTTTTTGTATTAATTTGTGATGAATTTATGATTTCATAGTTATTAGTTATTGACTAATTATATTTAATTAATTTATTTCTTCTATGGTTATTGTGATAGTGTCAATTTGCATAAAATGAAAATTTATTTTATTATTTTTAACATTTACTTATTTATTTTATTATTTGTTAAATTTTCTTTTAATGTCTTTACAAGGATATGATACATAAAAAAATAAATAATGTGTATATATAGAGCCGAATTTTTGGTCTCGGATTTTTAATTCTACAACGTACTATACATGTATGTATTTGTATTCAAATTTTTACATTTCCGTTTTTTTTAACCAAATTTTTATAATATATTTAAAAATATATATATATACTCGTACGTTTCTGAATTCGTTCTTTGTACCATATTTTACTATGATATAATAATAATAATAATAATAATAATAATAAAAGTGCATAGTACTTTAGCTTTTTTGATCCCTATTATCATGACAAAATTTGAAGCACGTGTCATTTTGTCAACTTCACATGCGTAGCAGTGTTAAGTCATTGAATATTAAAAGCGATCACGCACAGTTTTCGCTTGCCACATAGAATTGGTTAAGCATCATCCCAAGTTGTCTGAAGAGGTATTTATCTCCTCATCCATCTATTCACAGTTTTCCCTTGCCACATATAATTGGTTAAGAATTCACGTTTCAAATTTTGGTTACATTACTGACGAGACAATGATAATGATATTTATGTGACTTCTAGTATCACGAAAGCTTATTCTTAAGAGTCTTCCATGTCTGTAACTTTTAGTCTGGTGGAAAGGCCACCAAAAGTGACGAGGCACCACGATATCTGATATATATGCGTGGTGAAGAAGGGAGACACACAAGCGACTTTTTACACATATAATATATTCACGTCAAGATATGTATGTGTGTGTGTATATATATATATATACACATATATTTATATTGTACTCAAACAGGCATGTAGTCAGTCACTAGTCACATGTAACAGTGGGGCAAGGGAAATGCTAAAAATATAGTAGTGCACTTATAAATTTTTTGTAAATCCCACTTAAAATGCTAATTTGAAATTATATTAGTTTATGTTATATTCGGAAGTATTGTAGTGTATCCATACTTTAAAATTAAAATTTGAAAAATTAATTAAAATTTTAAAAGAAAAATTACACATTAGTAAAGTTAGGAGTCTTAAATAATAAATCAAAAAGTTGATTTTCTATTTTGATTGGATTAAGTAAAATAATTACAAATATATCTATAGTTATTACTTAGGTCCAAAATATCCTCACGCTTTTATTTCAAAATATCAAAATATCCTCCATAAAATTTTATAATTTCAATATAAAAAATAACTAAGTAAAATTAGTTTGACTAGCTAATAATAATCCCCTATCACTTATCTTCGTCGTCAATCAACCACCATGGTCCAGGGTACCACCCACCTACAAGGTGGTGTCTTCAAACACGTATATAAATATAAATATGTAATTATTTTTGTTCAGGAGTTTCAGATCTATGACTCTATAGGCTTTAGAATTATGTCATAATTTATGAATTTAGAGTTCTTCCATAGGGTTATCAATTTGGCATCTCAAAATTTATTGTGACTTTTTATAATTGATTGAAGAAGGAACCAAACAACTAGAGACCTCTAGACAACAAAAAAAATAAGCAGATAGGATATTCCAATACTTCAGTACTCTATTGTCCAACAGGATAAGAGATCCTTAATAAATCGCATTATAGTTTTGACATCTTCTAATATATTAACAATAATAATAGCTTCATTTAGGTAACAATTGAAAAATCTTCTGTCATATACCATTACCGCCATTGGAGCATTCCTTTTCAATTCGTCCCTTTCAGATCAGATTGATGACATCAATTCCAAAGAGCAATCCTATGCCGATGGATGACAAATAGAAGAGAGAGAGAATTTTTATTTGTTAGTTAAACCAATTTTTTATTATTTATTTTAATATTTAAAATTAGATAATTTTAAGAAGGATATTTTTGTATTTTGTAATAAGAATGTGAAGACATTTTGGACCTTAACAATAATTCTTGATGCATTTTTAATTAGGGTAAATTATACTAACCTCCTCTGAGATTTCGTCAACATACATAGACTTTCCTTTTTTATTGTCAAATTACACCGACCTCCCTTCAGATTTACACCTTTGTAATGCCGGGATCCCTTCCGTTAAGGGCCGTTAGTGGTTAACTCAGTCAACAATGAAGTAAGCATTCTTTTAAGTTTAAAGTTCCAATAATGTACTTTTCATTACCCTTCTTGACAAATGAAAATACATCAATACCCTCCAACGTTTACGTTATACTATTACCGCTATTGTACCTGAAGCAAATGTTTTATATCTGCAACTCACTGTTTAGTCTTTATTTACATCTTATTAGATCTTGTTCGGAGAAGTATACTTGTTTGGGGAAGTATACTATTAATTTGTTTTGGTAAGAAAATTGATTATTTACTAAATTCCTTGAATCAAAAAATAAATAAAACTTTGAGATAGTTCCACATAATAATAATAAAATAAAATAAAATAAAGAACAATAATAATGAAAGTGAATGTCCGAATATATATATATATATATATAGTTGTATACTACTACCCCGTAACAGTTTTTGGCAGAAGATAATTGCAAGGAATTTGGTATAAGATAATAAAAAATAATAAAAAATATATATACATCTATAAACCAATCTTATTCGGCCAAAACACTGAAGAAGATGAAGGTTGGTAGGACAACCTCTTTGGTAATTGATTGTTTTGGTTTAAGAAAATGGATTATTTACCAAATGAAAACAAGAATGAGGTCCGGTAAAAACAAGCAAGTTCTTTGTCTCTGTAAATCAAGTCAAGAAATCATGCCATGTGGATTTAAAGGCTAAACATGAATTTTTTTATGTTTCAACATCATTAAGTAGTTCAAAATCCTCTAATTAACATGTTGAGAACTTTTACCACCAACAAAATTCAAGCTATATATATACTAGCTGTGTTTGCTTGTCTCAAAAGCATGTACAAATAAATAAAATATATTTTTTCGGTAAAACGTTAAGTCACATAAAATGGGAGCAGAAGCAAGAGCGAATTCGAGAGTGGAAGTATGAGAGTGATAAAATTATGTCATAAATAGTAAGAATTTGAGCGAGAATGCGTGCCGATCGTAAGAGCGGTAGCTCGCTCGGAATGTAAGAGCGACACCTGTTTAAAAAGATTGTGTGACTTAGGTGAAAAGAGAAGAGATAAAGATAAGGAGTCAATGAGTTTAATGATTGATTAAAAGTAATCTATTTTATATTTTTTTTTCTGACTTGAAAAGAAATAATAAATATAGATGGACATTTTGGTCTTTGAAATTTTGAAATAAAAAATAATATATATAACAAGGAAATAAATGTAATTACATAATAATAGTTAACACCATCCAAATCCAATCTACCGTTATGACAGAGGAGGTCCGTATAATTTAAAAAATAAGAGGGTAAAGTCTCTTATATTGACAAAATCTCAAAAGAGATCAGTGTAATTCATCCTTGTAATTATTTTATTTAATTCAAAATTTAACTTTTAAAATTAATCAATTCGTTATCTATTATTTTAGTTTATGTTATATTTGGAAGTATTGAATCCACGCTTTAAAATTAAAATTTTTAAAAAATTAATTAAAATTTTAAATTAAATTTATTCAAATTCTAAATTCAAACGGCAGATTCAACGCATCCTTATATAGTAATATTATTTTTATGGTCGATTTTTATCAATAAAAAATAAAAAATAAAAATTCTGACTCTATTATTATATTCACATATATTCTCATCTTTATCAATTAGCCGAACATGTGGATACCATGTTATGCACGTGTTTGAAAGTGGAAACGAAATTGATTATGATTATTTAAATGGAATGATCCCCCTCGAAAAATAAGTGGAGATCCTCCGTCACCAAATAAAATATATATATATATATATATATATATTAACCTGCCGAACAATAACCAGGATAGCCCAAAATTAAGAGAGAGCCAATCCTTAGCTACTAAAATACAAATATGAAAAAGAATGTGAATAAGAACAATATTGTGTAAAAGATGACTTCACACTACAAGAACATTCGTCACTACATTACCATGCCTTAAAATATGATTAAGACGAAAGGAGGAGAAGTCTATAAGCATCACATACATTGAAGAAAATATTCTAAATATCCATAGGTCTAAAATCAACATTCAAAGCAGTATTCACCACCATAAAGAATTGGATTCAAACCAAACCTTATAAAACGAAAACAAATAAACAGACCTTTTTCTCTTCAAACTCAAAAGTAAAATTTTGGTGGTTTCTTATAAAAGTTCTTTTCGACCGAGAGTGGCGTACTTAATGGGCTGAGTTAGCACTGAAAGTCTGGACCACTGCCCCATTTATGGACTATGACAACACCACGACTTAGTCCAAATACATTTAAAAAGGAAATGGATTTGGGTTGCGTTGTCTACATTAAAATCACAGGATTATCAACTCATTATAAACAACTTGCATTGACTTTGAGGTCCCTTTTGTCTCTCCATAGAGAGAAAGTTCATGATGATGAGGATGATGTGGTGACGACGAGGATGCTCTCTCATTTTCAACTTGCTCCTTCATTCACTAGATTGACTGGTTGATAACTCTGTGTGAAGCCGTTCACCTTGGGCTTGCTGATAAAATTTTATTGGCTTATGGTGTCGCATAAATCATTGGATAAGATTTGGGATAAGGATTGATGTGATTCAATTATAAATGTATAAATAATTTAAAATTAAAAAATTAATAAATAAAGATAATAATTTTTTTTTTTATGTAATAATAAATTGAGTTAACCTACTTGATTTTTTATTTATCACTTTTTAAATTTTGTAATTAAAAATTATTTATATATTTAAAATTGAATCACAGTAAGTAGAAATGACCTACTCACGAATAATTAAATAAGTCATGTCTTATACAGTATTATTTGATAGGAGAAAGCATATAATACTTAAAAAAAAATATTTACACATAGTACCTCCAAGTGAATGATCATTAAAACTCTTGACTTGCCCTCGTAAGAGAGAAATGAGGAGTTGCATACCATAGAATAAATATTCCTGAAATATCGTATAACTTAATGGTTTGATACACACTCTGACAACAATTGCGAAAAAAATGGTCTAATCCCTGCCAAAGTATCAAACTCTGACAACAAATTGCGAAAAAATGGTCTAAGCCTATCCCCGCCAAAAATTAAAGCAAAAGGGTATGCAAAACAAGTATTTTTCAACTTCTTGTGCCTCAAAATTTAATTGTCAACAACTTCATGAGTTATATAGCTTATAAGTTTCATTCACAGGTAAAACTACCTCCTCATCCTCATCTATTTATGTTGATTATGGTGCTTCCAATCACATGACATCTTCCTCAACACATCTCACTAATGTTCTTCAAAATAATTTATTTTTTTGAAAGCTTCATTTCGTGAGGCAAATGAAAGGTCAAAATGAACTAATGTTGTACATAAGAAGAAAATATTACATGATCACAGAATCATTGGTCTTATAATTACTGATACGTCAACTTTATTTTACTTTTTACTTGTATCAGGACCAATAGTCCAGATTATGGTTTTTAGTTGGGGTATCGCCAGGGACGGAGCCAGGATTTTATTTTCGGGGGGGGCACAGTGCTATAATTTTTTTAAGTAACAAATAACAAAAAAAATAGTTGTAAAATAATATGTTAAATAAATAGTGTAAAAAATATATATAGTTACAAATATAAGGATCAAAATATTAATTAATAATATTTTAATTAAATACAATCATAAATGTCATCGATAAAAAGAAATAAGTTAAAAAAAAATAGAAAAATACATAATTATACACAAGTGAAAAAAGAAATTTTTTAAAAAATGAAACCAAAATTAGAAAAGGAAAAATATTTTGTATAATTAAGAAGGGATATACGTAACTTTTTTTTTTTTTATTCAAAAGGAAATTGGAAAAATTTGAAAATTTGAGGGGAGGCACTATTTAAAATTACCATATAATTATATGTATATACTACAAATATGTACCTATGTATAGTAGGTTGGAGTAAAGTGAGGGGGGGCACGTGCCCCCTCTGGGCCTTAATTGGCTCCGTCCCTGGGTGCACTTAATAGAGCTAGTATGCGTAGAGGTTGTGAAAACTAGTATCTTAACTTATACAATAGTGTGTGCAGATGGTAAGACAGCTGAGTGTGTAAGTACTTGCATAAATTGTTTAGTCACGTTATCGGTCATAGTGTAATGGACTCGGACATAGTAAGTGTAAGCTGACTGATACGGGTCGCGTAATGGACAATACGGGAACCATGGTTAAAAGTGAAGAGAGAGAAAGTAGTTATTTTGTGATGGATTTCCTTTGGTGGGCTGGTTTTATCGGGTTTAGTTTGTATAGCCCCTTGTTTGGGTTTTTGGTATTTTTCTTATGTTACTGGCCCAAAACCACATATGCAATCTAATACCAAAATTCGAAGCCCAATTCCCGGATATCTATGACAGAAGAAGCAAAATCCAAATTGGACGGGTGAGCCGTGTAAGATCCTTTGTTTTGACAACGATCTTTTCTGTCTTTATTTTATTTTTTATTCATATGAACAACATGTATCATATAATATACAATATTTGATTGGTAGATACTGCATGTGCCATCTAATAGAGGTTCTATTCACGTGTATAAAACTAGGATAAAGTTTTATTTAAAATATATATATATATATATTATTTTTGATATAAATCTATTGTTCAAATACTCTCTAGGCTTTAAAAAAAAAAAAAAAAAAAAACTCATATTTTTTTAAATTGAGCAAATAAGGACATTCTTAATTTGAAGATTAAAATACCTAAAATGTCCTTAAAACAAAATAAAATAAAATAAAATAAAAACTTCAGAAAATAAAATAAAATAAAAACACAAGGAGAGAAAGATTATTAAAGGTACTTCGAGTTTTTGCATTATTGTTGGTAGCTACAATAATCAGCTAACCCCAAAATAGCACAAAAATTAGTTTACCTTTATCCTAGTGACTTAGGTCTTAACTCCTAAGCCTTAGGTTTAAGTTTGGGGACTAGTGTAGAGAAAAAGAAAAAACAAAAACAACAAAACAAAATCAGAAAACTTGGGTTGAGTCATCTCCATCTTCATCTAAGCATCCCTTTCTCCCCAGCTCACCCTTGTATGATCATGAAATTTTACCAAACAAGTTATCATTTTTTTTCTTTCCTTTCCTTCTAATCACTGACTTCTTGTCTATTGTACATTTGTACTTCTTTAATCCTACTGGCCCAATACTATGACAGAAGCACAAGCACAATCCAAACTGGGCAGCTGAGCATTTATCATGTATGATGGCTGATGCAAAGATTTTGTGTAAGGTCATTTGTCTTGACAAGGATATTTTTTGTCTTTATTTTATTTTTTTATTCATATGAACACGTATCATATAATATGTCATGTGATTGGTAGATACTGCGTGTGCCATCTAATTAAGATTATATTCGTGTGTATAAAACTAGGGTAAAGTTTTTTTAAAAAATAAAAATTTGCTATATACACAGAATGTGCAAATACACCCCAAGTGTTAAAAAATAAAAATAAAAAATAAAAAAATAATAATAATCTTACATTTTTCAAATTGAGCAAATAATGATATTTTTTCAATTTGAAGACTAACTCTTCTTCCCAACCTCCGGCGAGTCTCCGAAATTCCTAAAATGTCCTTAAAGCAAAATAAAATAAAATAAAAACTCAAGAAAAATAAAATAAAAACACAGAGAGAGGAGAAAAAGATTTTTTTTTTTTTTTTTCAGTTGCTATTCACACACACGTCTCTTCTGAGACTTGAACCCCTGACCTCCCTTTGGGAAGCAAGAGGCCGATACCGCTAGGTCACTGGCATGTTGTTTTGGCAAGTAATAATCTTTTTCTCCTCTCTTTGTGTTTGTATTTTATTTTATTTTGTCCTAGTTACATTTTAAGTATTTCAGTCTTGAAGCTAACTGTCAAAATTAACTATCAACAAATACTAAGGAGCAATTTGCACATATTTTCAAGGGTAAAGTACAATGACACCCCCGATACTTATGTCAAAATTAAACACCATACCACACCCAGACATCACTAGAGTTGTCGGTCGACCACCACCACAACAGAAGAACAACCACCACCACCACCACCACCACCACCTAAACTATGGCCTCTAAAACCATAACTCTAACAAACCCACCACCAAACCCACAACCTCTCCTTCAAACCAACCACCAAATCCCTTACCGTCATTGCCACCATCACCACTAAGAAATCCGTTGTCTTCGACCCTTCAAATCTGGTCATGGCGTCGACGGTGTTGCCGAAGATGGGGATAAATGTAACGAACCAAATCCGCTAGGTCCAAATCACAAATCGATTCCTTACCAGAACCCGAGATCATGCAAGAGTAATATGGTCATTTCCTATTAAATTAATACTTTAAAGGCCAATAAGGGCAAAATAGTCATTTAACATAATTTTGATGGTTTAAGACCCGAAAAGGGTAAAATAGTCATTTGATAGGGTCATCCAATGATTAGGATTAAGTCCGGGGGTAATATGGTCATTCCCACGTTTAAAAAATAATTAATGTATTTTATTCGGCCATATAGTAAATACTCACAACATAAATGTGTAACAAAGTATAAATAGGGAAATAAAACATAACAATAAAAAAGCAGAAACCAGTCGACTTGTGAACACTGCACGTCGACTGGTTTGGTTTGGTTTGGGTTATTTGGTCGAACGTGTGAGAATTCATGTTGACCAATAGGGTTATCCACAGTGGAAATGTTCACTGCCCAAAAATGTGAGATAGCGGTCGACGTGTGGGAACTTCACGTCGACCAATTCTCCTTTATTATGTACACTTACTTCTTTTAATCATTCAGTTAATTACACTCAAACCACCCCAAAACCCAACCACTAAAACAACTAAAATGCCAATAAAATACCATTGTACGTGTGTGTGTGTGTGTGTGTGTGTGTGTGTGTGTGTGTGTGTAATAACATAAATAAAACCCTTTTTTCTCGTACACTTAACAAAATCACGTTAATATAATTTTAGGCTTATTCATTCATATATACTATGGAATATATCTACGTATAGGGATTTAATAAAATTAAATTTAATTACAGTCCCGAAATATACAAAATATACCCAAAAGTGTATAATTACAAATTTTGACCCTTACGGTCATAAATACAATACTTTACAAGAAAATTCATCAATTAAGCATTTGTTACAAAATTATCAAAAGATGCTTCTGTCAACCCTAATTAAACTTGTGGGGGTCCTTCATCAACAATGTCATCGTCATAAGTTAAAGGAATGGGTAAGGACAGAGGCTCAGTAAAAGATGCCTAAGGCGCCAACTTTGGACTCCCTTGAATCACACATCACACGTTGGGGATAAAAGAAAACTGAGAACATACTTAGGGAAATTTTATAGCATTCAAATCACATACCAATCCAATTAGTAGCATTAATAATTTCGCATACTTAGAATGGAAATGAAATGCAATGTTATGCAATGCATTGCAATACAATGCAATGCAAATGGCCGTACCAAAAACACTTACATCATCGACGCAAGTCACACACACACCGAACTCGTTAATCTAACCCGGTACGAGGCTACTCCCCGCTACCTCGAGAGAAGGATTGGTCGTCTATCCCTGACCTAGGGCGACTCCCTAGCATCATTTGGGGCCTAGGCGACTCAACCACACATGAAGTATTTGATCCACATTCCCTCTAGATTGCATTAACCCCACGAACACAAGGCGATTTCTTGTCGTCTGATTTTCACAAACTTTTTTTAAAAAAAAGTACCTTTGGAAATCAAGTTTCAAATTTTCATCCCAACACATGTTCTCTCTTAATATCATAATGTGCATGTTATATGCCAATGCGTCATTCAACTTTCCCACCATGCCATGCACATGAATGCTTGCATCAACTCAATCTCAATCTCAATTTCACTTACAAGAAAACTATGGCATAAACATAACATTTCTCAATCATTTAGTCATAAGTATGGCATTCTCATTCATTTCAAACACAAGCATGCTCAACATAGGATTCACATCATCACAAATCATGCTAGTATTTATAATTTAAGCAACTTTGCACCAAAGTCATATTCTCCTCATTCTTAGCATGAAATTAAACACATTATTATATCATATACTAGCATGCTTCTATCAAATCATTATGTCATCTTTTTAGCTCACAATTTGTATATAAGAATGTACTCAAGAGAAATCAAATATATATGTTCAATGAAAGACATAGTTTAAGCATTAAACAACCCCGACCTTAATTGCGTGCAACCAAACAAGCCCTAAGGCTAAGCCAAAATTCGAAATCCTCCTAACTCTTGCAACATTGGTCTCACGTGGAAGTCCTCTCCAAGCTCTACAAATTCCTCTTCTTGCTCTCCTCCCGAATCATACTCTAAAGCTCTCAAAAATGAATTTGAAACATGGAGCTACATAGATATATATAAGGTTATAGATATAGAGAGAGAAAGAGGAAGAAATTAGAGAGAGAAAAGAGGTGGCCGAATGGGGAAAAAAAAGTAGGGGATGGTAGTGTCTTGCAAATGCCTTTATGGCAAATATTGTGACAAGTGTCAAACCCTCAATAATTATAACTCTTAAGCCAAGTTACAAACATGTCCTCACTCTTCCTCTGCAATGCCATCCAAATCCCTAAAATGGCAAAGCCGGGAGAGGTTCCCGAGCATGGAAATTGTGATACCCCCCGATTCCCAAATGCGTGTTGGCCAAGCCCACGCTCAAATACCCGAGGATATCAAAAATAAAATCGGCAATAAACGAACACATAGTACAAAAGAATAAAGAAGAATAAATAAAATGCTGATAAGAAACTAAAATGATAATCTAATAATAAACCTCAGAATATATTTCCATTAATTAATAAACTCTTCTAATACAACTGATCCTCTAAAATACAACTGGGGAATCCATACTGTGTGGATCCCTAAAAAAATCAAACAAAACAAATGACAGCAATAACTGTCTAAATCAGAAAACTGAATCATAAAGGAACTCCTATGTAGCATCGGAATAATGAAGTAGACTGATCCCCACTCAGCACGAACAACCTCTACTCCTGACGAACACCTGAAAAATAATGGTGGGTCAGGCCCACAAACAAGTTCTACTC
>JAOTQH010245231.1:0-12345 GCA_025631255.1 Cornus kousa | reverse complement strand
AATTACATAAAGATTAAGGGTTTGAACAACAACCATTCTCCCACCGAACTACCCATAGGTAGGAAGAGCACTTGCCATTCCTCAGTTTTTAGCAGGGCATCCCATCATTACTGTGGCAAAAGTTGCAGGTTCGAAGAATTTCTCCATTCGCTCCCCCATGAGGATCAGGGTCACAATTTATATAGATTAAACAAATTGTTGGAATTTCCAAAATGATACCTTCTCGAATCCATTTATGAAAGTTATACATTCTCGAATATAATCATGACCAGAGAAGGTTAACCACTTGGGTTGGCTACATGAATGTTATGTTTCTATTATGCTAAATATATATATATATATATATCATTTTTTATTTTTACATTACAAAATCATACATGACCTTTCAAAGTTCTTCTCTTAGATATCCAGGACCAGGCTTGAAGGGGTCAGCTTCCAAGTATGCCTCTGAGCGATAAAACCCAGCATCATTTATACGATTGCTCAGCACATGAAGGATGGCTTTCTTTGCACCATACTCGTCTCTATTGTTCTCGACATATTCTTTTGCCTCGGCTGCCACTTCATTCACAAAATCAAATCGGTTATCCTCCGACAGCAATAGTCTGTGTATGTCCATGGTCAAGAGCTTTCCCCCGTCCCTTATCTTCCTCACCTGCTCCTCAAGGAAAGGAACCCGTTCCAATTTGTACTGCAACATGTCATCCTTCTTCGTCTGAAACAAAGACAAGTGCACGAGTGCTTTACTGTTATCGCGTGCGTGATCATTGAAATAGGAGGTTCTGCCTCCCAAGATCAGAGACAGCGTGAAAGACATGCTGCAAAATAATTAGCTTTTATAACACAATTCATGTGGGATTTCAGGAGCATTAGGGCAAAAAGATATTCTAAAATTCCAAAATAATGTCCAAGTTTCTAAAGAAGGGTATGAAGCACAAATATGAAGTTCAGTAATTCGAAAGTCGTCCACATACACTACAAATGTCCTAATTATTTGCTGAATTACCATTAAAATCCAAATACTTCTAAAATGACAGCATATGCTCTTTTTACCAATGTTTTCCTTCCAACCTCTTGGTTCCAAAGTACATTCACACCCAATGATTCTGGCATTCACAGTTGATCAAATTTTGTTAACTAATAAGCTAAAGATTGGGCAACATGAAACAGTAACTTCATGAATAATCCCAACAATCAAGAAATCTATTATACAAGAGAACAATGTACTGGTCTATTTGCAACACATCGATATTTTAGCTCTCATAAGCTCCTGGTCTTCCTAGTTCCAGACACGAATTGTAGATGTCAACTACCGAGACAACCAACTATCAAACGATGTCAAATAGCTCCAAGGAGACCAAATTCCATGAACAAGGGGATCAACCGCTTCCCCACCCACGAAATGACTACCACCACCACAACAACAACAATAATAATAAAAGTAAAAATTGGGAAGTGCCTCCCAATGTAACATATAAATTGAACAGCATGCTCTACCAATTCCTGCCCCCCACACCATCACCAAAAAGTAGAAAAAGTGAATAAAACATGAGCAAGCAATACGATCTATGAGTGGTAGTCTTATGACCCCAAAATAATATATCTGAGCATGCATCGGCCTTGATGAGTGGAAGCATTCAATGATCTAGAATTTAATGACAAACAACAAATTACTTTTCTATAATGAAATTAAATAGGGTGAGTATCTTCCATAATAAGTCAGTTACAATTTTTTTTCTCCTCTTTATAAATACTCCAAAATATCCTCACTCTCAGAAAGAACTAGAAAAATATTAATTACTGTGTTTTACAATATTATTTACCTAGAAAAAGAAAAAGAAAAAAAAAAAAGAAGAAAATTGTTTGAGGTTCCAAAAACCAGAATCAGCTATACACATTAGCAACAACAATAGATTAGGGCCATTAGGCGACCCCAAACTTTAAACAATATTGCAGCAATTCCCTAACCCAACTCCTTGAGGTGGACAATGTGAACCGTGTTTTCCAGTTATTTTTATGCAGATTTCAGTATGTCTATTTTGCGTTCAGAACAGATAACTGTCACTGTAATTTTCTGCCTCCAGTCCCTTACAATAGACATTTTAATTTGTGTTCACTTCCCACTAGCACTTATATTAACTGATATGACATCCAACACTCTGTATTGTTATCACATTTCACCTATTTACACTACTATTAAACTCCAAATCTATACAGCTTTTCCCCAATCAGCACATCTCTTGATTTTTCTAAATGAAAGCATTTCTTGATTCAACCTAAATGACTTGAAAACCAAGACAAGAAAGACAAACTACAAATTTACTTCATATTCTCTGTTCTTCTAAACCTCCTAGTAATAGTAGGACATGCTTCCAAAGCAGATAACTAGCAAAAATGAAAAGAAATTGAAAGAACCAGTTTATCAACTAATTACGGAAAACTGTCAGGTCATAGGTAAGCCATAGATCTCCTTTCTAGAGAACAGGCTGAAGACATGCATCTCTAGTTTCTACAATGACTTTGTTGCAGACTTGCAGTTTTTTCTTCTAATTATTGATTTCTTGAACTTTGGGGATTGAGAGATGGAGCTACAACATTAATATCACACCATTGCATATATTTCTTCAATTTTTAGTCCCTCTTGTTTTGACGTAAAACAACAACAATCAAGCCTTTTTCCCAACTACTTGAGGTTGGCTACATGAATCCTATGTTTCCATTCCGCTCTATTGAGGACCATGGCCTCGGTCAATTCACGTAATATCATATCCTTCCTTACTAACTCTACCCACGTTAACTTTGGTCTTTCTCTTCCCCTAGTATTACCCTCAAAATTTCAAAACTTTGGTTGCATGTTAAATATTTCACAAAAATTTAGGAGAAAATGCACATAGCTTGCAAAACCTGAAAATAACTTAGCTTTTTTTTTTCTTTTTTTTTTTCCTTTTTTTTTTTTCTGTAAATCATCTTTCGAAGATGCACTTGGAATTGATATGCTCAAACAAAAAACATGTATTTATATAGACAAGTGTTTGTATGAACATATACATATACACACACTTATACGCACATAAGGCATATACATGTCACTCTACAATTTTATATACAAATTTATACACATGAATATATAGAACCATTTATGTACACTATATATATTTTCTTATATAGACAAATATATGCCAATGTGTATATGTTCTCCTTCACATACATGCTTGTATAACAGTCTGTCATACATTTTCTAACCAGTAAGTTACTTGTAAATTTTAAACCAAACGCATGAAAGATAATAAAAAAAAACTATTTATTTCATCTAAAATATTTTCCACTGAAAAAAATTCTTGGGTGTAAAACTTTTTACACGAAAATGAATAGAGCATATTCTCAAAACTATCATTCATAATTTCAAATTTTTTTTTGTTAAATGCTACCTTGTCAACATTATACATGTGATCTCCTTTTTTTTTAAAAAAAAGTTCTGTATCTACTACTCTTTTTTTTGGGTAACAAAGAATCGATCCACCGGCGAGCTATTTAGAAAACAATCTATTTCCTATCTGCCACAATTATAGTTAGGACACTAACATGAAAAAACAAGCGACTCCAATACTATGAAATTAGGGTTTCTGGCCACTAAATTACAGAAGTATTAGTTATAAAAATTAAAAGCATTATCCCCTAACAAATCCTTACAAAGAACAGCAACTCTTTTCAATTTGATTATTGAGGTGAACAATATTGTCATCAATTAATTATAACAACACTTAAAAACAAGCCAACCAATACTATGAAATTAGGGTTTCTAGTACCAATTTTCTTCGCCTCCATACTCGCCGTCGACCATGAAGATCACCATTTTGCGACTGTGACCTCTTCTGTAGATAAATTAATCAGAAAAATTAATATACATACATATATACACACTACAAAAAGATATATCAGCTCAGAGAAAACTAAGATTTGTAACCTGTGACCTAATAGAGACGATTGAACTCCATGAATTCTCAGCTTTCACTCCAATCCTCTGCACCAAAACATGGATATAATTACAAGAAAACAATGAAATGAACTAGGGTTTCAAACATTAATAAATTATTCAAATTTTGCCAGCCGAGAAACAATCTTGTTGAGAATGAAAAATGAAGAAGTTGAGGTTTCGAATGTAAAACGTTTCAGTTTCAATCATACGAACTCAAAGGTTCAAGATTTCATTTCATGGCCATGTTTGTTTTCCTATTATTTTCTCGGCAACCAAACAGGGGGTTTTAGGAGGAAAGCAGTTACAGGAAAATGCAAAGGAAATGAGCAGCCGGTCAGAGTCGTCATAGCCATTGCTGCGTTCATTTGTGCTCCAAACTGAAACGTTTGAGCTCTTCCTTTATCCAAATTCGTTCACTTTTCTTCCCAAAATATCCACAGTGCGCTGCGAGAATTACGTGAATGCCACTGTATTTTGAGCTTTCGACAACGAGTTCATGTGATAGTAAGGGCGTGTTGGTGCAAAAAAAAGAAAAGAGGATAAAAGTAAAACAAATAAGAGCATGTTTGATGTTAGATGACAAATGTTTGACATCAATGAATAGCGATTTTCGAATGAGATTCAACTGACTGACACTACCTTATCAAATACATATCAACGATTGTACAATCCTGATTAATTTACTTCCTTTGTCTTAAAATAGTTGTCCATTTTTTCATTTTGAGATATCCCAAAATAGTTGTCTCATTCCGAATTTGAATATACAATTTTTATAACATTCCCAAAGTATCCTTCTAACTAAACCATTGCACTAATTACGAAGCAGTATTTTGTCCTTTAGTAAGGGCTTATTTGAAAATTTACTCTTATTGATACAATAAAAAAGTATTAAAACCCCATTACTATAAAAAATTAGATTTTTCATGCATCCCATATAGTATGGGACGGAGGGAGTAATTTTTTTAAAGTCGTGATAACAACAATTTCAATTAATATAAAATTATTTGAACTTCAATTAAGGGGGAATTGTGGAAAACCCTTTTGAATATTTTTGACAAAAAAAAAGACTCCATTCAACTATTTAAATGGGTGTTTTTAATTGATATTCGTTTAAGTGATTGTTTGAGAAATTTTTTTTGGATGAAATTACCCCTTAACATATTATTGTTCAAATAGAAAAAAAAATTCTCACTTTTCTCTCTCTCTTAGTCAAGCAAGTATGTAAAGTAGCAAAGAAAAATTTCTAAAAAAACAAAAAATGGAAAGCCAATAAAATCTATGTATAATTAATAAAATAAAATTAAGTACAACAGCACATATGAGACGAAAAATCTACCATGCGTTGGAATAGAAGAAGGAAAGATTAAGCAGCTCAAAAACTCCTCCAATACACTTATCTTTAGCAGCCATTAGAACAATTAATTATTTTAAAAATAATTAATAATTTGACATGTTTCCTTAATCCAAATTCTTTGTTTTTCTTAATTGAATTATTCTATGGCAAGGTAAGTGGACTAAAATTGGCAATTAAAAAACAACATAATTTTTTTTTCTTTTTTTCAAATCTGTTTTTTGAAAGAAAAATAAATAAATAAATAAATTCTTACTTTGAGAACACAAAATACCCCAAAATAACTTTTTGAGACGAAATTGTTGTAATTAATGTACTTAAGTTAAAGACCTAAAAATATGAACGCTTTTAATGGGAAAGGACATCGTTGCCCTCTATTTAATTCACAAGAATCTAATTATAAAATACATTTAAGTCATGTAGTTTGAGAATAATGCATTTATCATCTCATCATATATTGTTTTGATTCCACCACCTGCTACTTGAAAATTACATACCATGTGAACAAAGTATAGCGTGTAATTTCTAGGAAGTTTACTCACTCTTATTATTAAGATAATTTTTTTTTTTTAATTCTTATTATTAAGATGGTAAGAAACCGAAGGAAACATAACACTTTTTACATACAAATGATTTGTTCAATTACATGGATGAAATCATGGTACAAAAAAAAAAGAAAAAAAAAGAGTCATGTTGTCCAAGCAGTGTTGAAAGATAAATTTTCAACAATTAGGTTTCTCAATTTGCTATTAGCTTTGTGTTTGAAGAAATTAGAAGACTTGCTTGACGCGGAGAGAGAGAGAGAGAGAGAGAGAGGAAAAAAAAAGAGAATAAATTGTGTGAAGAATAATCTATTAAGAGGTACGTCCAAAAAATTTCCTAGACAATCACTTAAAAGGACATCAGTTAAAAACACCCCCTTGTGATAGTTGATATGAGATATAATTTTTGTAATTGTAAAATTTCGATGTCAAAATAAGTCCGATCGAGTTGCAATTTCAAGATCAAGATCGGCTGCAGAAATTGGAAAGGTCGTTCAAGGTTGATATATTGAGATCTACGAAAAAGGGATGAATAACACATCATGAAGATGAGTTTTAAGGTTAAGACACTTTTCATACTTGGTATAGGTTTTCTAACTTACCAAAACAGGTGTCAGGCCTTCACAAATTCAAGATTGGCCATCTTTAACCTGTTCAACCTTTTTGGAACCGGTTCAAGAATCAAAAGCTTTCTTCAAAAATTTCATTGGCCATTTTGAATCGGTTCAGCTTTCCTTGAACCAGTTAAAGGCTTTCAGCGGCATTTGGTAACTTAGTTTCCTATTCTAATTATTCTTTTTATTTGGTTTAGAATACTACCAAAAGTCCTATGCATGAAAATTACATTTTCCTATGCATGTCTAGGTCTTTGAAAATTCTATATAAACCATGATATTCATCTAGGTTGATACAGCTTTTGCATTACATCTTCAGATTTCTAAAAAGCCTATTAGAGAGATACTTTTGCAGAAAATCAAAGTTTATTTTTCTGTCATTCTTTCTAGAACACACACGTAAACGCAAGAGTGAGTTTAAAGTGTTGTTCAAATTCTGATCGTGATCAAAGTATTGCATCTACAACGATGAGAGAAAGTTGATCTACTTCTTCTACATCAAATTCAGATCTTGAAGAATAGAGGTGAAACGATCATACTTTGAAAGGGTCAAAGCATTCGAAGAGTATTGTTTGATCTACCAGCAATTTTTCTACAGAGATCAAGAGTAAGCTTGAAGTCAAAAGCTATTGGACGAGACGTCGCAAAGCCAAAGAATTGTCAGCGATTTTTGTGTTTGGTATAACGATAGGGTGTGAGCTTGAGTCAAAATCCATTGTACTTTGTTTCAAATATCGTAGATTGGTTTACTTTGGACTACATAGTTCACGAGATTGTCCATTGTACTTTGTTTCAAATATAGTAGATTGGTTTACTTTGGACTACACAGTTCACGAGGTTTTTCCCACGCAAACAATTGGTCTATTTTACAGATTAGGGTTTTCTCGCTAAAAATCATGGTGTCATCTCTAACTCTATTACGTTACTTTATTTTATCTTGCATGAGATTAATTGATTAATTGCTAAAAGAAGTAAAGTTAGAAAGATACAGATCTGTTTTAAAAAACAAAACTTTCTATACAAGTTATCTTCCGCTGCACAACTCAAAGTTGAGGAGGATTTTTTGTCAAAAATATTCATAAGGGGGTTTTTTCGTAACTGGGTAATACTCCCTCTGTCCCATTATAATAGTCCAATTCCACATTTCATAGATTTTAAGGCAACAACTTTTATCATACTTTATTAGATTAACAAAAGATGCATTTCCAAATTTGCCCTTCCCTAAAAATTTGTTTTTTCATTTAGCACGTTTCTAAAAATTTAGCACCAATCTGAACAAAAAGTTATATTTAAAAATTTTAAAAGTTCCATTTACCTAAATATAGTAAACTCCAACTCAGAACAAACTCCAACTCAAAACAAACTCTCTCCTCTATTATCAATACACATTTTGTCACGTACTTACCCAAAATCTACACAATCCTTGTGCTATTACACCAAGTGAGTTCATCTCCTTCTTAACTCTTTATCTTTATCTTTCTCATTCTTATCTTTATAAAATTTCCTGCTAGTATATTAAGTGAGTTCATCTCCTTCTTTAACTCTTTATCTTTCTCATTCTTATCTTTATAAAATTTTCTATCTTTTAACTCCTGCGTTTTATTTATTTCTTTCTTTAACTTTATTTGTTCTCTGGTTTCCATTTAAAATGGAAACTTGAACAGAGAACAACTCTGTTTGGCTGAAATTAAAAAAGGAACTAACGAACCAAGAACCTCAAGCAATTGCTGAAATTCTATTGATGCAAGGTGAAAACGGAAAATTGAAAAGGCATACCATACCTGCCACAACCAACATGTTTTTTATTTGTGCCAGAACTATTAGTCAAATTTGGCATCAGGTTGTGGAAAATCTTTCAAATGGGTTAGTAATTGATGTTTCCAGCAAAAAGCGGAATATAGTTGGTCGCAAATGGGTGCAAGTTGATCTCAATAAGGTATCAGAAATTCCTTTCCGACAAGGTACAAACATTCAATTTTTATCATTTGCTATGCAAGTTGCTAAATCTACATTACATAGAAGATTATTGAACCACATTCAAATGCCTTGAAGCAATATTTAACAGAAAAGAATAAGAAAGCAAGGTGGTTGCTTTGTTTGTCAATGCTTGAGCAGTGTAGTTTTCATAACATGCCAACTTTCTGCAATATGCTTAATTATGTGCACATTGATTAAAAATGGTTCTATATGTCTAAAGAGTCCGAGAAATATTATCTCATTCCTGAAGAAAATGAACGCGTACGTACCTGCAAAAGTAAAAGGTTTATTACAAAGGTTATATTTCTCACCGCAGTTGCTAGGCCACACGATTTGATACTTCTGGCCATGAAGTTTCTCTGGAAAGATTGGAATTTATCCATTTACTTGCAAAGTTCCTGCAAAACAAAGTATCAAAAATCGCATGGTTGGTATATTAGAGACAAAACTGATGTTGTCGATAACTAAAGATATAATTCGATCGTATTTAATTGAGAAAGTTCTTGTGATGACCTTATAGGCGGGTGTGTTGTGGGTGGGTGCGAGACACTATTGGGCTACCACATTGGCGAGCTACAGGTGCACAGTCCCACATCACCTGAGTAAAGGAAAGGTGAAGTGCTTATACGTAAGTGTGTCACTCTAATTAGTATGAGGCCTTTTGGGGTGAAGCTCAAGAGCAAAATCATGCGAGCTCAAGCCCAAAATAGATAATATCATATCATGTGGTGGAGTGGGTCGTTACAAATGGTATCAGAGCTTGACCCAGCCGGAAGTGTACCGACGAGGACGTCGAGCCTCCAAGGGGGTGGATTGTGATGACCTTGTGAGCGGTTGCAAGACACTGTCAGGCTACCACACTGACGAGCTACAGGTGCACAGTCCCACATCGCCTGGGTAAAGGAAAGGTGAAATGCTTATATGTAGGTGTGTCACTTCAATTGGTATGAGGCCTTTTGGGGTGATGCCCAAGAGCAAAACAGTGCGGGCTCAGGCCCAAAGCGGATAATATCATACTATGTGGTGGAGTGGGTCGTTACAGTTCTACCAGCGAATTGAGCTAAATGACGTTGTGGGGGTATGATGGAAACCATTTATATTCAACAAGATACTGCAAAACCACACATTGATCCATTGGATGCAAAATTCCTAGAAGCTACAACTAAAGATGGGTTTGATATACGGTTAACATTCCAATCTCTTAATAGTCTAGATTTGAATGTTCTTGATCTTAGATACTTTAGAACAATTCAATCACTTCAATACCAACGAGCTTCCACTATCATTGATGAGTTGGTGGATGTAGTGGAAAAATCTTTCAATGAATTATCGACGGAAACTCTTGATAATATTTTTTTAACGTTGCACGACTACATGGTTGAAACAATGAAGGTGTATGGGGCAAACGACTACAAATTGCCATTTATGAAGAAAAAAAAAATCAATTGAGGAATCATGGTAATCTTCCTTCTCAACTTTACTGTGAACGTGATGTGGTTGAAAATACTCTAAGTCACCTAAGACATTGATCATCCTTTTGTGACAGCAATGTGAGTTTTGTTCTCTTGATACAATATTTTGTTGGTTGGAGTTGTAATGTGAGTATAGTAGTATATATAAAATAAATTTTTTTTACAGGTTTTTGTGGTGTAATAAATGAAGATGGGTGCCCTGTTTTTCTTTTTAAGAAGAAGAAGACTTTGGTTTTTAGTATGGGAGAATGTATTCTGCAACCTTGGGACTTTTGTAGACTTACTTTGGTTTTATACCCAGAAGGTATGAAGAATAGTGTGAAGGAAGTCTCTTATTCCACGTACAAATATTTTTTAAGCCATGTGAGTTTCCCGTTCATAATTTATTGTTTTAATGTTTTTTTAGCCTCAATTCATAATTTATTGTTTGTGGACAGGTTTTTGTGGAGGTAAAAAAATGAAAATGGGTGCTCTGTTTTACCCTCTTACCTTTTTATGAAGGAGTTATGTAAAGGAATGATGTACTGGTAATATTCCCAACAGCTTTTGTGTAAGAAGTTTGGATATGTACATACAAAAAATTGTAAAGAATTGTGTTAGAGTGTAAATGAAAATGGGTGCTTTATTTTGCTCTCTTGCCTTTTTATGAAGGGGTTATGTAAATGAATGATGTACTAGTAATATTCCCAATAGTTTTTGTGTAAGAAGTTTGGGTATGTACATACAAAAAAAAATGGTAAAGAATGGTGTTAGAGTGTAAATGAAAAAGGGTGCTCTGTTTTGCTCTCTTACCTTTTTATGAAAGGGTTACGTAAATGAATGTTGCACTAGTAATATTCCGAATAATTTTTGTGTAAGAAGTTTGGGTATGTACATATAAAAAATTGTAAAGAATGGTGTTAAGAGTGTAAAAAGAATCTTTGTTCCATCTAATTGAAAATAATTTGTATTTTTAAGAAGAAAGTTTTGGGTTATCTACGTAAAGGAGGAGAAAATATTGTGCAATGTTGAGACTTTTGTAGTGCTCACTTTTATTTTCATACATACGAAGGAATGATGCACTAATATAATATTCCTAACTGTCCTAATGTAAAGAATTTCGAGTTAGGCATACAAAAAGCTGTAAAAAATGGCCTTATACTGTAAAAAGAAACGTTTGTTCCATTTGGTTGAAAACACTATTCGTCATCTAACAATAATTGAAAACACTCCTTTATCTAACAATAATCCTCATTTTTGTAAGGCATATGAGTGTTTTCTTTGATAATTTATTGTTTCTGTCCTAGTTTTTGTGGGGATAAAAAAGGGTTTTTGTGGGCATCTCATTTTTAAGCAGAAGAAGGTTATGTTGTGCACTGTTGGAACTTTTGTAAGATTATTTATGTTTTTATACACACACGAAAATTGTACTGGAACTATGTAATGTGAAAGAAGAATATGGTGTATAAAAGTTCTAAGAAAAAATGGGTTTCAAAAGTAATATGAAAAAATTATTTTTAATGGGGTCCATTTATTTTGAAATTTTAATTAGTTTAATCTTTTAGGGGTAAATTGGGAATGTAATAAAAAGTAGTGTATTGATCTGAAATGTGACCATTAAAATGAGATAACAAAAAATGAGACAATGGACTATTAATATGAGACGGAGGTAATAGTAAAACGGTTTTTTTTGCAATTCGCCCTTCAATTAATGATAATTTATTTTAAAAAATCAAAAAGAACAAAAATGACACTTGGATGAAAAAAATTAAAGGTATGGTTAATATTTTTATCTTCTTGTTTACCATAGATGAAAATATAAAACAGATATTTAATTAGTGATTGAAAATAATTTAATTATTAAAGGAGATCACAAAATCTCTGATGATTTCATTTTTTGCTTCATTTTCTTATCTCGCTTTCAAATCTTTTGGTAATTTTTTTAGATGATTATAAGAGCATAATTTGATAAATTATTATAAAAAAATTACATGAGATAGTTAAACAGTAAATTGAGATTGTGTTAGATTTATATAACTTCCACATTTTAATATATAATTGTTACAGGACTGATAAGAACCTGTTCGATCTGTGGGTTTTTGTTTTTTGTTTTTACTTTTTAGTCTCTTCCATATTTTTTTCTATCCCATTAAATCAAGCCAGAATTTTCTATTGTAACTAGCTATAACGTCTCGAATTTCAAAACCTGATTTATAATAAAAGAAAGAGAAATTTGAATTAAAATTGAATTGTCTTTAATGTTGGTACTGTTCACTCTTCAACACATTACATCTGTTTTTTAATACACTGCATTTAATTTTCAAAAAAAAAAAAAAAAAAAAAAAAAAGTAAATGTAAAATTATTTGAAAATAGATGTATTACGATTAGTGTTAGAAATCACTATCGGATCACTATAATACCAAGGATCCAGAC
>JAOTQH010245211.1:0-12345 GCA_025631255.1 Cornus kousa | reverse complement strand
CCCAACCAAAAAAAAAAAAAAAAAAAATAATAATAATAATAATAATAATAATTAGTATGGGTATACTTAGCGCAATGTTTTAAAAAAGAAAAAAATAGTAGTAATATTAGCCCCTTCTAAATTTTAACCTATCTAAATAAGCCCAATATCTAAGCCACAATTTTAAAACAAAGGCCCAATCAAATAGACCCAATCCCTAAATTTTTCAACTCTTTAATCTTTGGAATCCTAATTCCCCCTTGTTTAATTTTAGCCCCCTATTAACAATTCCTGGATTCGCCCTTGCCTTTTTTGAGTTTTTAAAATGGTAAATGTTCTATTTGTGTTACATATATATATATATATATATCAGTGGGGCTCACAATTATAATTGTAGGCAGGCAATTTGCAAACGGCAATGATGACACCAAAGCTTAATCCATGAAGGAATCAAGTTTGATTGGTGTAAATGATGCAATGGGTGGTGTACGAGTAAATCAAAGGCGGCAAGCATATATAGTACAAATTGTAATTGTACACTACTTCAGTCAGTTGAATGTCTCTATATATGTATGTGTATCCTTCGATAATGAATATGAGAAACTATTAGCTATTCACTCTCTCTCTCTCTCTCTCTCTATCTCTCTTATTGTTCTTTCAACTTTTGATTTCTATACTTTGTTAATATGTCTATTACAACACGTTATTAGCACAAATCTCTAACCAACTGAGACTTGAACGAGAAGCTTCCACTCCCTATTTCTATCTTTACTCATATATCTTATTTGTGATATTAGTTTTGATAGATTGATAGATTTGCTTGCTTTGCTGAAGAAAATTTATTTCTCACTCCAAAGGGTAAGCATTCCTTATATTAACATTATTTTTATTTTAGTGATATTGCACATAATTATAAGAGTAGGTTCTACCACCTTTATTGTTTATTGTTTATGATTTAACCGTTATATGTGGTATGACTGGTTTATAGTTTAACCACCTTTATTATATTTATTCTATATGGTTTTCTTAATCAACTTGAAAAGTTTGATATATTATATGTTCTGTGTAAAGAGGAAAGCAAAATTGTTTTATGTCTCTTAATTAACTCACGCCCATTCTGTCCCATTGGTTTAATACAATCATATATATATATATATATATATACATACATATATAGTAGTAATCATATAATATCACTACAGGATCAATAAATTGTGGTGGACACAATTTATTTCTCATAAATCCTTGATGAAATTTATTTTATGGATATTGAGATTACAACTAAATAAAAAAAAAAAAAAAAAAAATTCAGCCTCTTTTGGAACTGCATCAAGTGTATGATAACTTGAAAATTGAATATCTCTGTAACGCCCCGAGCCGGGAGGCCCGGACCATTAGCCAGGTCCATACTCGAACCCGAGGTTAACTATGTCCATCACTACATTTCTAAAGTCAAAACACCTCATAATCCAACCCGTCATAGAACCATTCAACCACCAGAAGAAAGAAGGAAGAAGGATCAAGCTGCTTCATTTCAGTCGACCGAAGTGGAGCTTCGGTCGTCCGAAATGAAGATCCCGAGAACAGATGAGAGGAGAAGGGAAGCTTGAACATGAAGCTTCATTTCGGTCGACCAAAGTGGAGCTTCGGTCGTCCGAAATGAAGGTCCTGAGAGCTTGCCAAGAGTTCGGTCGACCGATACTCATTTCGGTCGACCGATGAGAGGATCCCGAAAGCCAAAATGATTATGCCGAGCCTACAAACTTGCATTCCCAGAAACTACACTTGTGAATCCATGAAGAAGCTTAAATGGAAACTTTAGAATGACTTAAATTTGATTTAAAACACTTGGAAAATACGTTATACATTAATAAAGGACAAAGATAATAACTCTTGATCCTACAAATCAACATTTGATTACAATTCATTTACAGGGAGTTATGCATCATAGTTACATGCCTAAAAATCTATGAATATACAAAGAACTACCAATTACAAAAGTAGCAAAGGTAGTCTCCTAACAACTTTCAATTTTGAGGTGGATTATCATCCGCCGGCTCTTTTCTAAGTCCTGAAAAAAAAATGATATATATAGTAGGGTGAGCTATATGCTCAGTAGGTGACACTTAAGATACGCATCTTGTGTCCTTGTGAATCCAATCAAAGCATAGGCCAATGGGAAATGGGGATCATGTAATGTAGGGGTAGAATAACATACATACCAATACCAAGTATAAACGATGCAATGCAATGAAATGCAATGCATGCCAATGTCACTCCCCATTTTCATTCTTAAAACCGTCACTTTCAAATTGTTAATACAGCCCGCCCTTTGGTGACCCCGCCGTGACACGAGAGGAGGATTGGCTAGTGTCCCTGACCCTGGGTACTCCCGCGGTGTCATTATGGGGCCCAGCTAGCTTAACCACGCTAGGGCGACTCCCTAGTCCATTCTAGGCTATATTAACCTCCGGCCCGTTGGTACCCCTGCAGTGACCGGGTTTGCATAAAACCATTTCATCAAAACACTTCCCCGAAATTCCCGTTTTCATTTAAAAAACAAATTTCTCCCATTTCATGCAACCCAATGGCATGTACATGTATATGTGTCTCAAACTTACAATATTATGGAATTTAGAAGCTTTACAATACACCATCACTACACAACTAAGCATATGTTAAGTTCAACATCATCAATTGAATCATCAACACATTAAACGCAACAAAGCCATCATCTAAACATGCTTTTCACATAGAACAAATCATAATCAAAATCATGAATTTCTCTACACATCATTTACATAAACGTTGAAACAATTAACTCTCAAATTAAACATCTTTATCACAGAAAGGAGGTATAATTCACAAAAGAGCAAGAGCATCATGAATTAAAGGCCCTACCTCAAGATTGCTCCAAAACCCTTCAAATGGGTCTTGAATTTCGAAATCCAAGGAGGGCGCAAAATCAGGAATTACTGGTAAGGATGTGTAGAGCTTGTCGTGCTCTTTGTTTTGCCTCAAACGGCACCTTAATCCGCCAAAAAATGAAAGAGTAATCAAACCTCAAAGATTGCTTGAAAAAGAAAAAAGAAATTGCAAGATGAGAGGTGTGAGAGAGACAAATGCGGGGAGAGAGAAAAATTAGAGTGAGAAAAGGTCTCTAGACCATTTTGTGGGTGGGTGGTGGGTCCCACCACCACCTTTGACTTTTCCTTCTCTTTTATGCTTTTAATCTACACCACATAAACACATATAGTGCACCACCATGCAAAAGATACATAATCACATATATTAAAATGCATCAAATGAAAATAGACCCAACCACTATCCTACACACAACATGTGAAAAGACCTAAATACCCTTGCACCAACGAAATTCTGGAGAAATGAAAAATGCAGAAAATTGAAAACGTCACAATCTCAAGGTGTAAGACTCACTTAATCACGGAGTATTGTGATCCTTCTAAATAGCTCAGTTTGAATGGATGCAACTGTGGTTGCAAGATTATGAAATTATTGACAAATATAATTCAGCCTTGTTTATAATCAGCTATATTAAAATAATGTAAAAAAATAATTACTCATGAGTATATGCTTAAAAGAATATCATCCACTTATCACGCTGAGGGCGTAGATTATTGAAATATTTGATGTGGAGAAAATATTACTAAAGGTCATATATTCACAAAGAGATACTCCACTGATCACGCTGAATACGTGAATTTATGTATAGTTGATATCATTGTGACAAAGTAAAATAATGAGCTGTTATTGAGATATTACCAGTCTCACTAGGTCGAAAATGATTTCTAAAATGAACCTGCTCATTTGACGGTCAATGACATGGTAGTGGGTATAGTCATAGTAGAATTAACTAACCAACACAGTGAAGGTTATCACTATATTTCACATTGTATCCCTAAAGGTGGGACCAAAATAATATGAAACAAGCAAAGGGGGAGAATTTGCCTCAACCTCTATTGCACATGTTGCTTGTTATCAATGCGAAATTGATCAGTGTATCGGTGAAAATTTTGATAAATGTTAAATTACTTATTATCAGTGTAATATTGAAGAGAAAAAGGTTGCACAATATGCTTCTAAGCATTTATCTGATTCTTATCGTATGCTTTAAAGCATTTAACTGATCTTTACCAAGTCATAATCCAAGAAAAGGAGACAAAGATAGAAATGAATTTTATATCATGCTTGTGAATATTTTAGCATTTATGAGGTAAACTGTATTGACCCTATCATTTTCATTCCTTTCCTGTTTCTCAAATTTTATGGATGAATTTTTTCTGTTGAATTTTATTTTCTGAGTTCGGTTACACATCACTTAGTTTTGTCTCGAGTGCTTGGAAATAGTTTCCGAGACTCTTTCCTTTGTATTGAGAACTTCCTTAAAGGACCGAGTCATTTCCACATTTTCATTTTTTTTTTTTGACACTATTCAATTTTTATTTTTTTCTCGTTTGTCATTTTGTTAGCACAACCTCACTTTCCATGTTCGGAGTTGAGTTTTGACTTCACGAGTTTTCATTTTAGTTGATTTCCTCGAAACACGTAGCTTTACTTTTAGAGAAAAGCTCGTTGGTTGTTCTTTTTTCCCGTAGGGGCGTGGATGAAAGGATTCTTTAGAAATATTGATGTTTCTTAGGGTGTTTTTCATAAATATCTTTTTGAAATATGTTGATGAGGGGTTTTTAAGAAAATATCTTTTGAAAGATATTTTCATTCTGGGCCAGTTTCACAGTTATCCTTTTTTGGATAGGCCATTATACAATTAATGAAAGATATTGCAAATTGCCTCATTTTGAGCCTAGATCCTCGTACGGGATTTATTTTCACATTTCTTCGAGTCGTGAACTCTTAGGCCCTGTTTGGGAAGTGTTCCCAAGTGTTGTGTAATGCTCTCGGGTTGCTATAGTAACCCATTTTGAGTCCACAACATGTTTGGCCCGCCTTATTTCGTTCTCAACAGTAGTAGAACAACGCAACATTTCGGGCCCAAAGTTGAAACAATATTTTTGTGTTCCAGTTTGTTCCAACAATAGTTGGGCTAAAAATTCACTATAGTGGGAGAACAATGACATTGTAGCGGAGAAAACATTGGCCCAAATGCAGCATAGGTTTATATACGACTTGCAACACTTTTCTAAGGTTTGTTCTGTGATCTCTTCAAGCGATTTTGAGGCGAATCCACTATTCTTGTGTTCTTGCTGGAAACGACTACAAATCTGTTGATTTTTTCTTCAAATCGCCCAACAAAGTTTGCTATTTCAGGACTTGCAACACTTTTTAGGGTTTGTTCCGCGATCTCTTCAGCCAATTCCGAAGGAGAATCCACTGCTCTTGCATTCTTGCTGAAAACGAGTACAAATCTGTTGATTTTTAATTCAAATAGCCCAACAAAGTTTGCTAATTCAGTGTTTTCATCGCACAACAGCGTAGGTTTGAACCATTTTCGCTTCTTTTGTTCGATTTACTTGGAGTTCGCATTTCGTGTTCAAAGATGCGAATGATCAACTCTCTAATTTAGAATCAATTAGTCTTCAAATTGTTTATTTGGAAATAGTAAAATCCATTCTTAGTGGATGGATGATTGTGATACTTCCCCAAAAATTGATGATCAATAAGACATCAAAGTGATCAATAAGATACCAAAGTGAGTGATTGACTCATTCCATACAAAAAAAAAATATATATACAATCCATGTCACATATTAGTGTCCATTTTACATGTTTTCAAATAAGTATATATACACATTTTCAAGAAAATGAACCAAAAAGCATCTCATTCGTGGTTTTGATTCACAGATGTCAATCCATACATAATATTAACAGGTAAAAAGCAAATCAACATCTCATCATATTTTAAACATGAAACTTCCTAGCCCATGTATGAATCACTTCACTGGAAAAAAATTTACCTATTAAGAAATTTCAATTTTACCTTCTTCGTCAAGCTGCTCTTTTGTATTGGAGTGTGACAATCTGGTGGGCTAAGTGCGTGCAGGTGGTACCGATAGGTTATCACACTGGGTGAGTTATAAATGCACAATTCTACATCGTTTGGGTATGGATGGGTATGTAAATTTAGCACTATTTTATGACACAACGCGTTTTAAAGCCATTAACCCACCAGAACTTCGGAATTAAGTGTTTTTAACCTAGAGTAGTATCAGAAAGCCAAAAGTGGACAATATTATGTTTGGGTAGGGTGAAAATTGTTACAAATGGTATCAGACCCTAATCTAGCTGGTAGAGTGGTCAACAAGGATGTTGGCCCCCTTTGGTGATTGTGGCGACGTTGTGGGTGGGTTGGTGGGTGGGTGTGTGTGAGCTTGTGCAGGTGACACCAGTATGCTATCACACTGAACGACTTATAGGTGGATAATCCCACATCACCTGGGTGTGGATGTATGGCCCCAAATATGAAATATGGTCATTCTCACCTTAAATTACATACCAAATAAATAAATAATTGAAATGTGCATTTCATTCACAACAAACACAACATTAGTTCATATTGTCCATCACATCGCACTATTTTTTATGGCCAAATTGCATAGAAATCTATTTTTAATTTTTGGCAAAAGAAATCCCGCTTAAGGAATTGATTATTTAGGTGCTTGTACGCTGCAGTGTAGCATCAGCTACCAAGACGTTGGCTGAGAGGGCAATCAAGGTTGAAGAAGGTTGTAGAAATATGTATGACACCTCAAAAGAGGGTACACGCATATAATAAAAGTTTAAGTTAGCCCTGTCAAAGAGTAAAAATGCTTTTCGAATTTGGACCTTGACAACATTATCCTGTATGCACAATTATATATTGGACAACTAACATGAAGCCCAACTTGGTTTCTGAATTGAATATTTTTTTATATTAATTTTCTCCAACATCTCAAATTTCAAATTTCTGAAAAAACATCTCTCCTCCTACATTCTATAATATTGAACTCTAACTATTATCAATATTGAAAATATTCTTATAATCCACACTCATGTAAATTAAAACCAAGTCATACCACTTTCATGCATGCTACCAAACTTCATGCAAAAAGAGTCAATTTAGTCACAGAGATGGGGTTTCTTTGGGTTTAAGTTTTGGTTTTGGGTTTTTTTTGTTTGTTTGCTTGCTTTTTTCACTTTTAAGAGGGTTTTAGAATTTGTAGGTGGCAAATTATTGTGAGGGTTTTTTTTTCCGGTAAATAAAAAATAATAATTTTGGGTAAATGGTTTATTGTTGTGTTATTAGTATTAACATTGTTGTTGCTTTTTGGCGCTATTTGAAATGAATTGTGCTTTTCATGGCTCGATTTCTAGGGATTGGTGAATTTTATTATTATCGATGATAAATTTTACTTGTTTAAATTTTGTTATTATTTTACTTACATGATTAAATTTCTAGTATTAATAGTAAATTTTAGTTGTTTAAAATTTATTATTATTCAGTTAATAGTGAAATCTCTGTCATGATAGTGAGTCCACATTCACCATTGCCCAACATAATTCATTAATTCTCCCCTCATTTTGCCATTTCATTCCTCCATGGACACCTCTTTTTTTTTTTGCTTGTTTATGGGAAGTCCATGATTATTAGATGGGAGCCTAATACTTTTCTCTCTCTCTTTAAAGTAGTTTTGAATCTCTTGATTTTTTATTTTTTTTAATATATATTTATATTAGTAGCTCAAATCAAATGGGTTTGAAAAGGGTCTCACTCCTCTCTACTTTAGCTCTATATATCTCTATGGTGATATTGACTCTGATAGATTGTCGGATTTTACTTGTTTTATTGAATAATTGTCAGGTTTTACTTGTTTTATTGAATAATCAATTATTGCATAACATTTCACTACTTGTTTTCGTGTTTTTCACGAATTAAATAACAAAAACATAAAACAAAAATGATTACCAGACAAGCCCATATTAAACATCACAAATCATTTAAAATAAGTTATCGTCCGAGTGCTCTCATAATGGGTGTGAGCCTGTGAGTGCTCACTTCTCATCCCTTTTCTCTTCCGCTGGACCTTTAAGATGAAGGAATCATCTTCATACTGAGTCCCGACCACATAAATTGTGCAATTAGTTGAGAAAATGCTCAAGTGTGCAAGATCATTATGATCTTCCATTTCTAAATTAACCCCATTAAGCAAATATACACGGTACTATGAACCCTAGTGTTAAGTTCTTGAAATATTTATTTGTGGTTATTCTCCGCGGGTTAGGTTGTATACGTTTAACCCTTCCCAGTGGGTAAGGTTGCACATGTTCAACCCTTCCCAGAGCCCTTTTTTTAACTCTGAGATAGAGCATTGCTTTACAATTTATAGGTTCAAATCAAGACATTGGCGGTAGCAGAGAGGTCAAGGTTGAAGAAGTTTGAAGAAATAGGTAAAAGACCTTAAAAGAGAGTACGCACATATAATAAAAGTTAAATCACCTACATTTTGTATGGACTAGATTGATTTCTTCCCACATTTTGTAATGCACAAGTGTACTCAAAAGTTTAGTTTCAACCAACACAACTGGTTAAAAAAATTCAAATGGTTTTTCAAAGTAACATTCCATCTTGTTAGAAACGTTAAACTTAACACCCACATGACACATTGTGTCTTTTATCTCTTATATAGTACATGTTCATTCTGGTTGTGTAACAGAATGTGCAGAGGATCGAGGCTGCTGTTTTAATTGCGGTGGACATCCATGTAGGGCATAACAACGAGATTTGATGTAACCTTACACACAAAATATACAATCATGATATTCTTTGTTTTTTATATCTGTCCATATTCATATTTGTGTAATAGGGAAGACCAAAATTTTCAAATCAAACGATTCAAAAGTGTAAATGCTTTTCGAATTTGGACCCCATTATCCTGTATGTGCAATTTATGTACACTAAATATATTGGACCGAAGCCCTCAACTTGGTTCCCGGATAAAATGGGACAATGGAAGATTCATAAAAACTTTAGAACCATGCTGTGAGGCTCAAGCTAACGTATCATCCAAACATTGCTCATCCAACGGCAACACCCAATATTGACAAAAGGTCTTCTACACTCTCCTCCCAATCGGCTTGGTAAGTTTGGAAGTAGAAGCACAACTTGTCCCTGAGAAACCACCTGGCTTCCTCGTAAAAGAGATACTGTGTAACAAGAAGCAAGATTCAATGTCTCAAAGTGCATATACAAATAACTCTCCAGATATACTGACAAATATGGAGAGTAAAGAACTTTACCAGTGATTCCTTTGCGAGGAGTTGTTCTTCATAGCTGCTAAATTCTTCACCTCTAGACTGTTTAAAAAGAAAAAAAGAGAATAAAATTAAATTCTTTTACATTTGGCATTCAGGTGAGCACAAGGACCCAACAATATGCAAGTCCCAGCAGCACATACACATGTAGCAAAATTTAAAATGAAAGATATTTCTGATAGAATCTTTAAAGGTCTTTTAAGTCATATTATACCACCACATTCTTTTACAAGGTTGATATATTTGGGAGCTAAGAAGCAGACACTTCTGATCGCACAAGTTAGGGGTAACCACACTTCTCAAACACTCCCAGACGTGTAAGACACACCTTGGACGTGTTAAACAATTAAACAATATTTTTTTAATTATCTCAAATATATGGCTGACACTTCTTAGGCCCTCGCTAATATTTTACCAAATAAACCTAGGACGTTAGCTATAATGTTCTATAAATGTCCTCCTAAATTTTAATCAGAAGTGTTTAGTCTAGAAAAAAGACATCTCAACATTAAACTTCATCTTTGTAGAACTTTTTACCTATTGAGAAATTCCAGTTTTGCCTTCTTCATCACGTTGCTCTTCGTATCGGAGATATTGCTACCAGGTCCACCTACAAACATTTTTTAAATGTAAAACAATTAAAGACCAATACAAAATGCATCCACTTCAGTGCCTTAGCCTATGCAAGGTGCTGTTGATTGTCTAAATTCATATAATGGATCACCGGACCCCAATGAACTAAGGGACTCAATAGGAAACAAAAAGTATACCTCCATAGAAGCTTCTTTTACTGCTTGAAGGTGGAACCTTTGTGCAAATCTGAACTTGACGACTTTGCTTCCCTGCAAGAATTAAGCAATTGGTAAGAATTTCAATATAAACAAGGCACCAAAACTTTGATCTATTTGAAGAAACAGCATCTGAGACCATGAAGCGATAGTAGAATATGATCCGGAGAGCATTTTGTTAATTAAATGGGAGACTGATAATTTTATCGAAGGAATATGACTGGACAAAAATTCGTATTAATGCAAGGCACACCAACAAATTTAAAAAATTTCCTAAAGTGTGTCAAGCACGTGTTTTATGGAGATGGCCAAGATGTGTCAAACATGTGTCCTAAAGTGTCTAAGAAGTGCTGACGTCGGACGGACACATATCTAACAATTATACGGCTCCTTAATAAAAGTGTCCATGCTTCTTGTAAGTCTATTACCTCTCATTGATTCTTCTTTACTTCTATTTCCAGTTATATGTTTATTTTTTAATTCACAAATAGTTTTCTTTCCCTTTATTTTTGTCAAATAAGCCCTTCATTCATAACAGTGAAACTTCTTCTCTACCTTTAAGCCTTAATCTAAATGCTCCAAACACTAAATCAGTAACAGCTCAGAAATTAAAGCAGGTCATTATACGGAAATTAAACAAATTATATAGAACTGAAAGCTTTTCACAGGAAGAAGGTCTTCTATTATACAATTGTATCATACAATGCGATACAAGAATAAAATAGGGTTAAATTCACAAAACCTCCTTCTAATATCACTATTAAATTGATCAAATCATGCCCTTCCCGTTCTTTCTCAGTTAAAGTAAATGGTAATCTGACATGTGCATTTAAGGTTTCTAAGGAAATAACTAAATTAGATTAGGAAGATCTTACGAGCATCTTCCTTCTTATATAGTTCCTTAATTCGATCAAATGACTTTTGTTGAGCTGCCTCCAAGTCTTTTGTCTTTGCCTGGAAGTAAATCACCCAATTGTTAAAAAGCAGTTCATTTACAATCAAACTCCGTCTAAAAATTCTTAGTGAATTGAAAATGCAATTACCTAAATGCAATCAAGAAATAGAAAAGATTAGAACTGTGGATAACTTCAGATAAAGGGAAATAACAAAAAAGATTACCTCATACAATTGTTTCCATTTAAATGACACTTTCCTCTGTTTCATCCTCTCAACTACAAGCTCGGTACTCTTAGCACCGAATTGTTTCTCATAAAACTTCTTCCACAATTTATTAGTTACTGGGCTAAGATCTCTTCCCTGCATTTCAAATAAATATGTAATTAAACATTCCGAGAACATTTGAACCATGTTATACCAATTTAATGACTAATGAAGAAGATAGTTTGTCTTACTTTTGTCGAATTCTCGACATGCATCAACTGATCAAATGTACAGTGTGGTAAAATGCGCCCAAGGAGATGTATATCTGTATCCCCAACATCCCCAAGATACCTAACATTATCTACTGCTGTTTGAACACATAGATCAAGCAAGCATGGAACTTTCCTCTGTTCCGTCATATTTTCTTCTTTTGAGCACGTGGAATACCCCGATCTCACCTCGTCCAGGATCTTGTTGCAACTAGTACTAAGGAAATACAATCAAATTTCACAGTAATCTTTGTAGAACTAGAAATATTTATAAAGAAAGAGGGGAAAAAAAATCCCACGTAGTGTGTTCATGTGTCTGTTTATGGATGTCTCTAAATGTCTATTTCTTTACAATGTTTATTTCTTTCCTTTCTGTGAGTTCCTCCTCCTTTTTATCCGTAATTCATTAAAACCCCGTTTGGTTGCTGAGAAAGCAAAGGAAACTAGAAGAAACCAATTTCACAGTAATCTTTGTAGAACTAGAAATATTTATAAAGAAAGAGGGGGGAGAAATCCCATGTAGTGTGTTCATGTGTCTGTTTCATGTATGTCTCAAAATGTCTTTACAATGTTTATTTCTTTTCTTTCTGTGAGTTCCTTCTTCTTTGTATCCGTAATTCATTAAAACCTGTTTGGTTGCTGAGAAAGCAAAGGAAACTAGAAGAAACCAATTTGAAGTCTTACATGATGTTGGCACAGTTATATACTTTAAAGTATGAAAATACTCAACAACATTAAGCCAACTGATCCCTTTCCTAATTCCTAATTTCTGGGTTTTGAACTAAATGTCGGTCATTAACAGAACAATGGCATTGGACTGGTTTTTCTTTCTTGAAATATTCTAATAAACCAAATCATCAACTGCAGGGCCAAAAACAAAAATAAGGCTTGAATCTTGCCTTCTATTTCACCAATTCCTTTAAACTCAAAATTTTTTTTAA
>JAOTQH010245182.1:0-12346 GCA_025631255.1 Cornus kousa | reverse complement strand
TTGCAAATCTCTCTTCCCTTATCTCCTTTACATTTATGCTATTAATTGCTTATGCCTATATATTGATTATTGCATAATTGTTAGAAGCTTTTAAGTAGAATTTGTTAATCTGAAAATTGGCTATTGTTTGCCATTGACTCTATTCACCCCCTTCTAGAGTCAATACTTGGGCAACATAACTTTTTCATGTTCAAATTGTTGGATATATTGGAAGAACAATAAATTATGAGTATATTCTTGCAATTTTCTAATATAAAATGACTCTTGTATTTTTCTTTCACTGTTACCTTACATATAATTATTAATAATAACTAGTTAAGTATAATTAATTCATTTATTAAATACTAAGTACACTTGTTTAAGTAAGTAAACTAATTATTAAAAATAATATTGGCAATATTGGCACTTATATATATATATATATATATATATATGACTTATGAAGGTTATAAAAGTGTAATATTTATTCATTCAATGACAATACATTTTTTTTTCCTTGTTGGGACTCACACACACTGCCTCCATTGAGGTTCGAACTCCTCACCTCCCTTTGGGAAGTAGGAGCTTGGTACCGCTAGGCCACAGGCCTGTTAGTAATCACAATACATTTTGTTGCACATAAATGTTGTGAATTCTGAAGAATTGGATGATATGACTTTTGGTTATCAAATTCTCCTATATTCGTTTAAATTTTTAAGTACGCAAAATACAAAAGTGGTGGTAGATACTAAAGTACTGGATTCCATGACTTTTGGTTATAAAATTCTGCTCCATTTATGTAAATTTTTCAAATACAAAAATACAAAAGTGGTGGTGGATTAATCTGTTAAATGCAGACTTTTGGTTATACAATTTTGTATTATAGATTTTTCAAATACAAGAATACAAAAGTGGTGGTGGATCAATCTGTTAAACGTAGTTTAAAATATTGAAGTACCAAACAAAAAAAAAATTGGTGCGAGGATTGGAGCATGAATTTGATTATTCAATTCTGTATTATAGATTTTTCAAATATAAGAATAATGGTAGATCAATTTATTAAACGCACTTTGAGTATACCAAACAAAAAAATTGGTGTGAATTATGGAGGATTAGAGTATGACTTTTAGTTATAAAATTCTGTATTATAGATTTTTCAAGTGCAAGAATACAAAAGTGGTGGTGATTCAATCTGTTAAATAGAAACTTTTGGTAGTTTTGAGAAATCGATTTCTTACTTCATAACTTTGAGGATCAATCTGTTAAATGCAATTTGAGATATTGAAGTATCAAAAAAAACATTGGTGTAAATTATGGAGGATTGCAACATCACTTTTGGTTATAAAATTCTATATTGTAGATTTTTTAAGTACAAGAATACAAAAATGGTGGATCAATCTGTTAAATGCAGTTTAAATATATTAGAGTAAAACAAAAAATAAAATAAAATAGAAAGATATAATATGATAAACAATGTTTTAATTACAAATTCATTTACTGACTTGGCCAAGTTTGAAACAATTAGAAATAGAACTATAGATATGCATATAAAAATCAATTCGTTTCAATTTAAATAATTACAGATTCATAGTTTACTCACCTGGCAAACTTGGGTAAGCTTAAGACTTAAATGGTTAAAAGCTCATAAGATATGTACCTAAATAAATTTCAGATGATATAAAAAGAATTAAAAACAAAATAGACAAAATACTTGAATATGCAATTTACTACTAACCTGGATATGCTCAACACTCAGAGGAAAATATATATATATATATATATATATATATAAACCATGGTATTATTATATAGAGAACGACAAGTGGATAACATGGATTTAGTTAAATAAAAGAATATGAAGCAAAACATTAGAGATTAAGATATGGTAGTAGATATTTAATAGGATATGGTTTAATAAGAAGAAGTCGTTGAAGGGTTAATTAAGGAAATATATAATTAAAGAATATTTATCCCGTCAAATCTTGTCAAATCCTAACTTTTTAGACTGGATTTGAAACGCAATAAAAAAGGTATTTGAAATCCTATAATTGTCAAATCCCACTTATAATTCTTGGTTCCAAACAAGGCAAATCTTGTTTCCAAATCCAAATCTCATCAACTCTAGCATTCCAAACAAAGCGTAAGGTTGGAAGCCTTCTAATGATCTGATGAATGAATAGAGGTTGCTCTGGTTCGACTAGTACATGTATTAGGATTTGTTTGGCTTGGACCTTTATTTTAGTATTGTGGCTTAGCTGACTTGGATTGTTTGGGTGGACTAATACTAACAATATATATATATATATATATATATATATATATTTTTTGGGGATACACACGATTTGGTCAAAACCATACCTATCGTGACCTAAGTGGTTGGTCAGAAGGAATGGCTAGCGAACAACGAGTTGTATAAGATTGTCGAGACCTAAAGTTGTTGATTGGGGGAGGGAGGCGACGCAACCAGAATGTTATTAGAAACCCTAACGCTTTAAACATATATATTATAGGGTGAAGCTAAGTCACATAATCCTTCTCAACGGGTGTTGCTCTCACGCTCCGAGAGTGCTCTCGTTGTCATGCTAAGTCACATAATCTTTTGTTTATTTGATGTGTCAGAATAGATTTACACAAAAAATTTGTACTACCTATTTTTAGCTCCAGCGATTGTTTTATTCCTTTTGTGTAAAAAAATTTCCCAATAACAACCAACCACATGTCATACCTAAGGCCCTTCATAACTTTTACAAACCTATTTGATTCACTTTACTTTTTCGCTATTAAACCTCACATCCCAATCATCCTCAATTAGGAAAAAAAAAAATAATGTCCCCATATATTTCACTTTCCCGCCAATATCAAACCTTTCCCGCGACCACCAGAATTCTAACTTAATAACAAATAATAAAATAAGATTCAAGTATGTAAAAAACTACGTGATTAAAATATATATATAATCTTTGGCTAGTAATATCTCATTATAATAGAATGTAAAAAGATAAAAAAGATAAAAAAAACTCTAAATCTACAGCGATGATTGTAGAAGAAAATATCAAATGAAAGTGATGAATCAAAATATGTTTATTAAAAAAATAAAATAAAAGATGGTCGAACAATTCTTACACAACCATTTTACACATGGGCGATGTGACAATGTATCTTAACAGACTGCTAGAGATGGAAAAAATTTACAAATTATATGTAACAGTGTATATTTTACACAAAAAGATTTTTTAACATACCTGGAAATAGTCTTACACGTGTAAGTTTAGGTGAATCTACGGATTTGCAAACATCACATCAGTTACTTAAAATAATAAAACAAAAACGACATAAAACTGGACAAAATGACAAAACGCCGTCAATAAAGGTTACATTTTTTCCTCCCTCACTTAACTTTATTTCCTCTGTATACGCAAACCTGCAATTATTCAATTCCTCACTCTATTACAAACATGTTCAAATATTGATACTGCCAACAAACAGACAAGATTTCATAATTTGCAACCCCTAGCTCCTTCTAAAAGAAAAAAAATTAGGGTTCTTTTATTCTCTATATATAAACATAGAAATATATAATTGCACATATATACATAATATATATATCTTTACTCTAAGTTTTGGACCCTCAAACCTTCTCTAAAACAATTTTAAAAAATCCTAATGCGCATAAAGAAGCAAATTGAAAAAGGGTTTTTCAAGGCTTGTAGGTAGATTTAGAAAACTAAAAGGATTGAAATGGGAAGAGAGAATAAGAGGAATTAGAAAGGTTTAGAGAGAGATCACAAGGGTAGTGTTGCACGGAAAAGAATGAAAGACATAAGAGAAGAAGAGAGAACGTATTTCGGCGATGATTTTCGGTGGTTCAGTGATGGCGTTGACAAACCTAACACTTTGGACAATGTCGAGATGTTACTTTAAATAAGTGACATGGTGATTTTAAGACCTTAGATCAATTTAATAGGACACTTGTCAATTTTTTATTAATTCAACTTTAAAGAAAATCAACTTGGAGGATCCAAGTCCGAAATTTATTATAGTTTAAAGTTATTTTTCATATCAAACCAAGTCTATCCAACTGTTATTTAAAAAGTAAAACTCACAAGTTACAAAATATTAAGAATTTTCTTGGTTTGTAACTCTAAAAACAATTCTAAAAAATTCAGAAAATAAAAAACTATTATCAACTGTTATCAGAGAATAATCTTTTATAATTATATAAAAACAGACACTTTTGTAAGTGAGTTTTCAGAAAACAAAACCAAAGTAGAATTTTTCAGTTTTTTGAGAAAAAAAAATATTTTCATAATTACAAATCAAGGAAACCCTAATTAACCCCAACAAAAGACTAACATCTAATATGAAGAAATTGAAGATCTTCCTATCCAATAACAGACATTAGAAGAAATATTCAATAGAAAGAAAAAAATCTCCTAAAAAAGAAAAATACCTGACAAAAAGATTAATATAGAAAACCCTAAATTTAAACAAATTTAAATAACCCTCCTAAAAGAAATAATGCACAAATTATATATATAAGCGTCTATATTATAGTGATGCATTTGTATTTTTTTATCAGCATGGTATTGTCAATCTATCTTAAAACATCAATTACTTGAAATTGTTTTAACAAATGGTAATAAATTAATTATTTCTAAGATTTTTATTTAATTTTTCTTCTCAGAGATTCAATCATTGCCCATATTTCACATTTACCATATGTATTGCCATAAAAGTTCATTTGAGAAGATCTCCCCATAAGCACAACCAGGAAAAATACCACCGTCTCCCTCCCTCCGTCTCTTTCTCTCTCTCTCTCTCTCCTGAAATCTGATTCGCACTCAGACTCTTTTAGTTCGTTACACTCGTTTCTCTTTCATATTTTGGATTTACGATCTTCAAAATTTCAACTTTGTATCAATAGCAATACCAATTTATGGTGGTTCAATCTACTCTTCGTGCCTCTCAATCTTCGCGTGTACCCCAACCATAATATTCATCGACATTGCACAAATCTCCAGATTGATGGCCTTCTTGTCTTGCTCGAAACCCTAAAGCAGTCTGAGTTAGGAGTTCGATGATCTGACTATTGTATGATCAAATTTTTTTCTCAAACTCCTTAAGTAGTCTCTCTCTAGGGTTTCGATTTTAATTTCTTTTGCTCTTTTGTATCTAAATTGTTGTTCTTTTCATAATTTAACATCCCGTTAGCTTTCTAATTCAATTTTCTTATTTGACTTTTTTTAAATTTCGGTTGTATTTTGTAATAAAAGTGCTCATCTTGAATGTTGTTTTAGGGTTCTACTTTTGTAACGATTTTCTATAAATACGCTATTTTCGTTTTTCTTTCTAGGCAGTTTTTCTTTCGAGGCTTATAGTAGCAGTGCTGACCATTTGTAAAATAAAATAATAATAATAATGTATATATAATATGTGGTGTTCTATGTTCTATAAGTTTCTATTTGCTTCAAATTTGACTTGCAGTTTGTGAAAATTATTTTCTGGGCAACTGGGAAGAAAAGTTTAAAACACACTCTCTTTTCACTCTAAAGATATTAAGTATAGTTTTATTTATTTATTTTTGGGGCGCAAATAATAGAGTTGTCATAGTGTAAGCAAGCAGTGGGCTAGTTAGGGCCTTAGGGGATAGCCGTGCATGGGCGAACATGAGAGCTGGGCACAGCCAAGTGGCCTATCCTTTTGCCCAATGCAGTTCCAGTAATCCGAGTCCTTGACTCAGAGAGATGGTTAAAGGCCGAGGAGAGAACCTCAGAGCTTATTGTCTGCATTCAGCCCAACCAACCAATATATTATGTGCAACGACTCGTCATGAAGTGCTTCCCTTGCCAGGTGAAGCTTTTTTCTTTTCCTTGTTGCTATCAGTATTGTTACTATCAGTATTTTTGTATTACCTTTTTCTAAGTACTAGTATTGCCATTTCCGTTAATTGTCGGTTACAGTGATATAGCTTGTTGACGTGGCTAGCAAATGGATATGAATTTATTGATGATTTAATCAGTGCAGTGCACTAATGGGCACAAATCCATTGCATTGTCCACACAATCTCACCTAAAAAATTGCAAATATGTGAAATAAAACCTTGATTTTGATGATCTTTTGTCACTCAAGTGGTTCTTTATGTAGATAATAGTTGTCATTGACGGTAATAGGGGACTCATAAAGTTAGAACCTTTGTTCCTTTAGCTTGGTCGTATAGAGTAAGATGAATTGAAGGGAGGATTGGAAAGATCTTTGGTCACTTAGGTGAATCTTTTTGTAGAAAATTGTTGTTGATGGTAAAAATATCCACAAAGCTAGAATTTTTGTTACTAGAGTAAGATGAATGGAATGGGGAGGTATGGATCTTCTGATGCTAGCGATCAACTTATCAAATTGATGGAAATTTTTTTTAATTTTTTCTTAAACAACCATAAAAGACTACAAGTCTACAAGTGCTTGATCATATGAGCTTTTGGGGATCAAACGACAGCATGGTAATAGAACGAGAATATGGTCATGAAAACGTTGAGTTAGATAAGTGAGCGGACTAGAAAGGGCAAACAAAGTATATGCTTGTGCGTGTGAACTTTTATGTAGCACCTATACATGTTCTGATTGATGGTTCACCTAGATGTCTAGTTTCTAATCGCTGAATGGAAACCCATGAGAATGCAGTAAAAACAGGACAAAGACGGAAAAAAAGAAGAAAAAGAAGAAACTAATTGGATATTGCAAGTTCAGTAAATATTTTTATGGGTTTTGTTCGAGTTTAGATGTTAACTTTCTGATGATCAAGCAAAAAGTTTGTAATTTGAATTACTTCTTTATATTCTATCATATTTTGCAATTATTCAATAATATATCTTGATGTTCAATTTCAGTGTATCATTTAGTTGAAGTGTTGACCATTACCCTGGTCACTTTTCTAGCTGGGCTAACAATATTAGTTCGAAAAACCGGTTGGAATTATGCTATTTTGGTTAGAGTATTTCTTGATATTAACTTATAAAAAAAGAAGAAGAAAGTGCAGTTGGTGGTTGCTCACGGTTGCAGTACTATGAACTGTTTTGAGTTCTCTTTTTCTTTTAATATGCTAATTCACGTGTATATTGTTATTATTTGCTTCTGCATTATTAATTAACTCTCTGGTGGTTTTACCCTTTTCTACAGGTCTTTACTTTTGGGTCTGTACCCCTTAAAACTTATTTACCTGATGGAGACATTGACTTATCAGCATTTAGTAACAATCAAAGTCTGAAGGAAACATGGGCTAATCAGGTTCGTGATATGCTGGAGAATGAGGAGAAGAATGAGAATGCTGAATTTCATGTAAAGGAGGTTCAGTACATTCAAGCAGAAGTATGTCCTTTTCCTACAGGCTTAGTGTTTCAATCTCTATATTTAGATTGTATCTCAGCATCTTAGATTCATGTTGGTCTTTTTATAACTGATTTTTCATTCAGTTCCTAACAGACGTTATGTATTGTTCTACTCGAAATCCATCGCAAACAGCATAGTGTTTTACTTGACATTTATTTGGAAAAGTCAATTGGATAACCGTAAAATTTTCCACCTCATTTGCACATGTTATACTTATTATGCGCAATTATATAGATTAATCAAACAATCTGTAAAATTTAACTATAGGAGTTCAGTCTGATTGTGAGATCAGTTAACCATCATGTTGATTTACATGTGGCTCCTCTCCTTTAGGGAGGGGGTAAGCGAATAAATGTCTTTCCTTATCCATTATTTGATCACATCAATTTGCGTATGGTGTCATCCATCTTTAATTTGTTAAATAAGTTCCTCTGTTTTAGGACACAAAAAAATGGGGCTCATGGACTATTATCATTGATCCATTTATTCACTCTAAATGGAGGATCTTTTCTTTCACTTTCTGGTTAATATTTTCTTTGGTGTCATGCCGTTAGTTCCATAACTCTTGGCTTCCAAGGACCATCTTAGGTGGGAAGATTCTTTTAATCGCAATATTTTGGCACTTTGATAAGAAATTAGACGTTATCCTTAGTTGTAGAGGCGGAAATTGTGCTATGAATGATAGGATTGTTTTTGTGGTAGTGTTTTCTTTGTTCATTGCTGAGAAGGCTAGGTATCTTGGTCATTATATTGTTTCATTTATTTTGGTCGGTTTGCGGATTTTTTGGGTATTTGTATAACTGTCCAACCTGTGGTGCGTTTGTCGTATGGTTGACATAGGGGATCGGAGAAGCTTTAAATGGGTTGCCAAGATGATAAATATTACTTCCTCCGTCCCATATTAGTTGTCCATTTTGGAGACAAAACTTTTTATGGGGACATGCAATTATTGCATTGTCCCCTTTTAAAATTACCAAGTTTTTCTTTCAAAATTTAAATAATATATTACTAAGTGGGGAGATTTTTTGAAAAAGTTAATAGGGTAATTATGGAAGGACAATTTTTATTTTGTTTTGACTTTTCAAATGGAACAACTAATTTGGGACATCTCTAAAAGGAAAGATGGACTACTAATACGAGGGAGTAATTACTTGGGACCTTAGTCGAAAATAATTTTGCAAGTTACGGTCTGTTACATATCAAGGAAATATTATATTGTTCAAGTATGGTGCTTTATTATTGTGTTTGTAGTTATTTTGATGTTCTTTTGTTACAACTTACAAGTTCCACATAAATGCACATTTATTTTATTTATTTTTTATTCTAGAATTTCTTGTTATAAATTGACCTTTTTTTTTGTGTGTGTGTGTGTCTTCATCTTATTGCAGGTGAAGATAATAAAGTGTCTAGTGGAAAACATCGTGGTAGACATATCTTTTAACCAGCTTGGTGGGTTATGCACCCTTTGCTTCCTTGAGGAGGTTAGTAGAGTGTTCCTACACCACCTAATAAGTCTTTCTGTTTGTAATTATGAATTCGTACGAGGCGTGTAATGTCTTCACTCAACAACAATCTCATATTTGTAGGTTGATCACTTGATAAAGCAGAATCATTTATTCAAGCGTAGCATTATATTGATTAAGGCATGGTGTTATTATGAGAGCCGGATACTGGGTGCTCACCATGGACTTATCTCAACCTATGCCCTGGAGACTTTGGTTCTTTACATATTTCATGTTTATAACAATTCCTTCTCTGGACCACTTGAGGTTGCTGCTGCGATCTTGCTTTCTTTATTCAGTTTTGTTTCTTTGATTTTTCATCTGAAGGTTTTTTCATTTACTTGCAGGTCCTTTACCGTTTTCTGGAATTTTTTAGTAACTTTGACTGGGACAATTTTTGTGTTAGCCTGTGGGGTCCTGTAACTATTAGTTCTCTTCCAGATGTAACAGGTAATGACCTCTAGGATTTGTCTTTCCTTCCAAATAACCCTTTTGACAATGTCGTTTAATTTGCTTTTTTTATTTTTTTATTTGAAATATTTTACAGCGGAACCTCCCCGAAAGGACAGCGGAAAATTGCTGCTTAGCAAAGAGTTTCTTGATGCTTGTAGCTCTGTATATGCTGTTTTTCCTGGTGGACAAGAAAATCAGGGACAACCTTTTGTATCCAAACATTTTAATGTTATTGATCCTTTACGAGTAAACAACAATCTTGGACGTAGTGTCAGTAAAGGTATTTTGCCCTAAATTCTTGCCGGACTCAGCATTAATTTAATGTTGAATTCTTGTTTATTGTTTTAGTCATTTTTTCCTTGTTCTTAAGTTGTTCTATATTCACATACTAATTTTTTTTTTGTTTTACATATTTGTTTGTCATTGGTCTGAAATATTTTCTATTGTAGTTTTGTTTTTGTTTGTAGAGGGAGATTGAAAGAATTTGATATGGACTAGGTTTAAGTGTCTGCTTTATCCGTCTAGTTAAACAACCTTTGAATCGCCAATGCTGAACTGCTCTTGGTGAAATACAGTTTAGATAAGCTGCTACTGAAATAGGATAATCTTTTACTGGATTTAACTTTGTTATTTTTTTATATATATTTTCCGCATGTAATCCTTGTCTTAGTGTTTTTACAGAAATTTCTTTTAAACACACAGTGGAAGTAGATAAATAGAGCAAAACTAACTAAACAGAACAGGTTAGACCAAGAAATTTTAGAACTCTTCAAAGGGAAGTGTGCTGCGTCTTGTAACTCGCTCAACATGTTATCAAAGAGAGCTCCTATCAAAACAAAACAGGATTTTATCTACAAGCAATTGAGGGCGCATAACTTTATGAATAAGTTTGCACTCATGGCCTATGTTACCTGGACTCAGATACTTGTATCAAGTACGGGTATGTGTTTTGAGTGTCAAACATCCTTAATTGCAAATTTTAGGATATGGAGACGCAGCTTAAATTGGTCCAAAACTTGGATACGGGTACAGGGACACATTTTGCATACTGAAAAACATAATGCACTACTAAAAAATGTGATGTATCATACTATTATTTTTAACGTACTAAATAATAATTTAAATTAATTGATACTAAATGGAACCTGGTTAGAAAAAGAGAGATTCTGCCTATCTCATAAGTAGGGAACCGTCTTAGCTGTCAAATTTTAGTAATTTTTCTTCTTCTGTCGCCATAATTAAAGGATTTTAGGTGTCTACTCTGGGTACGTTTGTTGAACACATATTTCATACCCTTGTTCATGTTGTGTCGTACCAACACGGGTACGTTGAGGGGAAAATTAAAAGTCCTGGTAACATAGCTGGTGGAAAGCAGTATTATGACTTATTATTGTTAATGTGCTGTTTGGACATCCACAAAAATCTAATGGGTCAATTTTGTTTTAACTGGATTTAAATGAATTCATCATGCTTAAGGTAACAGAAGTCCAAGTTTGTTTCTCTTAGCAGTACGGCCTGACAAGGACAGTTCAGGATATGGATAAATGACCTGATTTTTTTTTTTTTTTTGTTTTGGTGATAATGACACTTTCATTTTACTATCAACTTGTGTGTTGAACGACTGTGTTGAACATTTTGAACTGATTCAATTTTGTGAGAAATCCTGTCATCCATATTTCTTAAAATCCGAAGTGATTTGCTACCATTTCCGTTCACTCGGTGACCAGGAGTGATGTTGAAATTTTTAGGAATTTTAAAACTTCAATTTAGCTTGCTATGCAAATGTTAGAGTTGATGAATGAAGTTTGTGAAGTGTGCATCAGATGAAGCGGATTGAATCATTCACTGTTAGGGTAATGTAATGATTTTAAACTGTAAAAAATCATATTATTCAGTCAACCAGAACTCCTGAAGACAAACACGGTCATGTCAAATGTGCTAGATTAGGTAATAACTTGTTTTATATGGTATTTCCTATCTCCTGTTTTCTCTATGTTATGTGAACGTAGCCTGTCTAATTATAAATTGACGGTTTCATGTTTCTTCTTGAGGGAAATGTGGCCACCTAAGCTTGTTATTGGACTAATTGAGAATCACAAGCATCACTTAAAGTGTTCTTTTATATATATTGAGATTATGATTTGAGAATAAACATGTCTCATTTCATGAAACGGCATAACATAGACTTATCAAAAAAAAAAAAAAAATGAAACAGCATAACATAGATAAACCATGTCTAAATTCATACTTGGGGTAAACATGCAAGTTACTAGATAAATGCCTAAATCACACTTTACGTACTCTGGTGAGGTATATGGATCCTTTTGCCATTTGTATATCTTGGGCCATGAATGCCCGTAGTCCGCATCTATATTGCAGGAGTGTTTGCACTCCCATTGCTTTTGGTACACTCAACATCTCACTTCTTGAAGAAATGGATAAAAGTTTCTCTCACAATAGTGTATGGCACATTTATGTGTGATTTGAAGCAATCCAATTGTTGATTATAATACTAATCTAGGTTGTGGGTTCAGTTGCATAAGTAAGAAAGATTTCACAATCTTAAATAATATGGTCTTGAAGTTGTTTCCAAATAAAAAATAAAAAGAAAGAAAGAAAGAAAACGATTACAAATAGCAGTATCCTAACCAAACACTCGTCTGCAATTAATAGTGGAATATTTTACATGCACACTTCTGCAATTTTTTGGCACAGACAACAGTAAGCCAGAGTCTTATATAGACGTAAAGAGGTATACTCATGGATATGCACTACGTATGTGGTCATGTCTTCATAAATGAATAAACAAACAATCATATGTACTCAATCATTAAAGCTTTAACCATCTGCGTAAGTAATCATATACGTCCTGTTAGGGGACATTGCTTGGTCCATAATAAAAGTTCGACAACCAGGTGTTATAATGTGTATTTGAGTGACAGTCACTTTAGCAAATAATACAAGTTAGATTTGTACGTCGTCCACCAGTACTACAACCTTCCACTAATTAGTATTAACAGCTGGTCATCGAC
>JAOTQH010245171.1:0-12348 GCA_025631255.1 Cornus kousa | reverse complement strand
AGATGCAAATTGAACAACTACCCTTTATCTTATCGCAATTATTATGATCACGGCAGAATATCTATATATATAATATATAATACAATCATATCGTCGCTCTCATGGCAATAAGTTGAGCTAACAAATAAGATAGATAATGGAGTACGAATGTTGGGGCTACATTTGTTAATGAACACAGCTCTGCGAACAATAACCTAAAACACACCGGCTATTTAGGCTTTTGCTTTATAGGTGTGCCATGTAGCAGTTGGATAATCACATCCATCCATTTTTTATTATTATTTATTTAATATTATTATTTTGAAAGATATGGAGGAGGTGTGTGTTGTGGATTGAGTGATCAAAATACATTATGATTACACTTTTCAATAAAAGATACAGATTAAAAAATTAATATTTAGTGGTAAATTTTAGATTTTAGAACTAGAATGGGGGGATTCTTTTGCCATTATCACCACTGATACTTTTTAAATAAATATTTAACATTAATTTCCACCACCTTTTCCTTTTTCTTTTTTTTTTTTAAAGAATCTTTTGAAGTTTCTATGAACAAGTTGTATATCTAACATCCAAATTAATGTGACCAAATAATATATAACGTAGATATTTTTACAACCACTCGGGTTTAAGTCATCGTAAAAGCTCTCAACTAAAATAAAATAAATAACCCTACAATAATAATAATAATAATAATTAAAATCACTAAAAAATTACAAAGTAAATATCATAATTTTGAATGGAAAACCAAAAAAAGGTTAGAATCTTGGAGATTATCAGACTTAGAAATGAATAGAATGAGAATCCAACCAAGGATTCGAAATTTGAGTGTAGATTAATTTTTACACTCAAATTATGTGGTTTTGTGAATCTCACTCTCACCACCATAGATAGCAAATATTGTAATTCGATTAGTGCAGTCATTTGCGGCACATCACACTCTACACTTCACTCTAAGTTTTCCTACCTTTTTTTTTCCTTGTCACATTATTCATCATGTTCCCTTTGAAAATCTTTTTATGTAAACTATCTCAAAACAAATGAAAACTGTATTCAATTTTTTTAAAAAAAATATTACACACACACACATATATATATATTAGATTTTTCCCTTCAAATATTAAAGCAACGTGCAGATGTACAATATTATCTTAACAAGTCTAGAAAACTCCTTTTTTTTGTTCTTTTTTTTTTTTTTGAAAACGAGAAATCATATCATCTGAATTAATATTCATTAAATACATATATATATATATATATATATATATATATGAGATGAAAAGAAAATTAGTGTAATGTCAATGCTTGGGAGGAAGGTGGGTGGTGTAAATTATTAAGAGGCATAAATTCAAGCAAACATGCACATACAATATTACAATATTATTTTTGACAATCACGAACACTCAACTTTTTCGTTAGAGATGAAAGATGATACAATCTTGACTAATGTGGGAATATAGGGGCGGAACTACATACAAGCCAGTGGGGGCAATTGGCCCCCTTAAATTTATTTATTTTTAGTAATGTATCTTTATAATTTATTCATTTTCAATAATATACCCATAAAATATTACTTTTGACCGTCAAAATTCATTTTTGCCCTCCTTCCCTTATATCCCGGCTCCGATTACACACACACACATATATATATGTATATGAAGAGAATACTATTAAAAGAGGAAGGTGGGTGGTGTTAATAATTAAGATCGACCCATATATATATGCAAGTACTTTGGCACCTATTCTGACCATGATAATGGCAGTCACAAGAGGCAGCTAACACAGAGAAGCAACATCAGAGTGTGGGTGATGGATGGTCTTGGTGGGGGTGGGTCTTCGTATTTTGCTGCAATGTCCAGGCTCACCCTTAAATTCTTTGTGGTCACACCTCTTCACCCATCCAGAGGGCCCATCTATGCTTCTGCTTTTATAATTGGTAATCATCCTACAATGTGAATCTATATATAATTTTCTTTACCCAAAAGCCAGACCAACTAGCTCTGTGTTTATATATATATATATATATATATAGAGAGAGAGAGAGAGAGAGAGAGAGAGAGAGAGAAAGCTCTATACATACATGATCAATGGAAATGAGACTAGGGTATAGTGAGTATACCGAGGATATTTAGATCATTTAGCAAGTTATTTTGATGTCGAGTTTATCACACATTCACACTAGTCTACTTAAAGCTGTGAGTTTCTGGGGTGCTATGTGATTCATTTTTAGTTCTAAATAACATTGTGTTGTGAAACATATATAATTGTAAAGGGTAATAGTTATTTTTTCGATATACACTAATCAAACATTTAACACTTTATAAATATATATATATATATATATATATATAATAAGATATAATATAAATTTAACAATTACGTTTTCAAATTGTGCCAACTATGCCAATTCTAAATATAGCGTACAATATGGTTGTGAATTGTGATCTAATCTGTTCAATAACAGCCAAAAATAGTACATGGTATTAATTGAAAGACTTGTCACAAATAAATGAGAAGCCATGGTTAATAAAAAAAACAAAAGCATTGAAAATCAGTGGTCCCTAATCAAAACAAATTATGGCACAAGTATCACAGTAGTAATAAATTGATCATAATGTAATACCCATCACATGATCGGCACATAAAAATCTCTAGTTATGAACTTTGCACATATATATATATATATATATATAAAATAAATGTCACCAATTTCTAAATACTAAATACACTGATACACATTGGTGACTGAACTACACATGCAACGGAGGCCCTCCCTCTGTTCTGTGTTAAGTGGGTCAGTTCTGTTTGTTTTGGGGTGCATTCTGAGGCCAAATTGAGGGAAGGTCTGACCTGTACTAGTCCCCAGAATGATTGTGATTGGCCCTTTTGAGCTACAAATTTAGTACTGCGAATTAAAACATCAAAATATCACCTACCTTCCTTTTCTTTTCATTTTTGGCAGTAAAGCCAAACTAGTCGGCAGCTTGCCGTTCAATATCCGCTACCATTAAGAATCACAAGTGCAACATCAATTTGGGGGTTGATTTTGTTTTGAAAAATGATAGGTCTGACTCAATATTTTTACCGACTAGTGTGTCATTTATTTATTAAAACACTTTGAAAATTATATCCTTATCTATTGTTAATTAAGAGTTTTTATTGAATATAAATGATTGGATTGCCAAAGAAATCCAACGCAAGTGTAGCAATACTTCTATTTATTTTTTTTATTTTATTGAAATGGATGGTATATGGCTATTGTCTGTCAATTAAAAAAATAAAAAATAAAATTGTATGTAGTTTTGTTAAAATTAAGTAAAACACAGAAGTGAAAAATTTTACTCAGTTCAATTTTATGAAAATAATTCTCAAAACTCAAAAAATAAAACTATAAAAGACACTTTGTTTAAAAAAAATCTTTTTTCACTTAAGTATTCAAAAAACAATTTTCAGAATTAATCAAATAAATTTTTGCAAGGAGATCCAAGCCTCCATTGCTTTTAACCCTTTCCATGTTAGCTTGGAAGGTCTCTTTATACTCTTTGAATCATACATATAAGGGTCGCGAGCGAAAAATACCCTTATGGTATGCATATAGATGGAGTGTATCTCTGTACATTTTAAAAAGTCTCCAACATTCAATTTTGAAGCAAACAAATATCTGAATGCTAAAATGACTAAAGTGTCTCTCCATAATGGAATTAAAAAATAGGTAAAAAATTAATTAGATGTTAAATAACTAAATTGTCCCTATGTTCGTTTCTCTTTTTGGGTTTCTTCTTTATCATCACTGTCGCAAATCTAAACTACCAATAATGGAACAACGGCGATGAACGATGTTCTTACCAGCTAGCATAGTGACTTATCGACGTCGGTTCAATGTGTGTGTGTGTGTGTGTATAACGGCATTAATGGAAGAGATAAGGGCGTTTTTGAAATTTTATATCATAACAGTGAGTTCAAGCCATTTTTTACTCATTTTGTTGACTTAACGGACTTATATATATAACATAAACTATTTTTAACTCATTTTTTCAAACTTAACGGACCTATATACACAACATAAATAATAAAAGTATTATTTGTCCAAAATATAAATATTAGTGGCGTTTTTCTGACTTAAACTTATATTTAAATACATATATTAGTTATGTGTATTTCAATCTTATATATATTATTGATAGAGACTACAAAGATCTTAATTAATTTTTGGTACAAATGAATTAATTTAATCTTAACAGAACACCGGCATTAATTATCATGAACAATTTCAGTCGGTCCACAGGCTCACAACGTGTCCTTTTCCTCAAATTAAATAGTATATGCTAATATGCAATTGAAATAAATAATTGTAATGCTCTTCCACATTAGATACATACATATATGTATACATATTCATACTTGTGAAAAAAGAATTGCAGAGACACCTATAAACAAAGGTTTTTGGTCTTTAGCTAACATAATGGATGAGGTGATGAGCTATAATGACTCTGATACTTAGCCAACCATATATGAGCTCATGCCTGTAACAACCTTTATGTTCTGACCACCGGAGAGTGCCTGCACTGGGCAACACCCTTTTAAAAGAGAGCCTTGTTCCCATTTAATAATAATTTTTCATTCATTAATCATTATATATATATATATATATATATAAATATACACACACATACATAAACGTGGAAGGGAGAGTTAAACTTGGCGTAATGATAAGATTGCTCTATTCCAATCTAAACGTCATTTCCAAACCCATAACGACAGTAATGTTGTGCAAAATACGATCCCTGTTAATGTAACATGAAATTATTATAATGTTCATGATAAAAAAAAAACCTAATAAAATTAAAATAAATGTCAAATTAGTAATTTACATTGCAAATTTAGGAAAACTCTTATATGATTTATTTTTTAAAAATATCACTAGACGTTAGGCTAGATGATATAATCTTTCCTCTTAAAAAAAAAAAAAAAGAGGCGGATGAGTGTTTAATCACTACTAGGGACCATTTTATAGATCTATGAGTATTTGTACGTATTTTTTTTTTGAATTTTCAATATATATAAGATGCGTGATAGTCGAGTGGGTTAATGTAACCTGTGAACTACGACGTGTCAGGTTTCGACTCTATGCATCTATTAATTTAACTTCTAACACTTTTTGTCTTGTAAATATATATATATATATATATATAAAAGTTGATTTTGGAAGGATGAATGAGTTTTATTTTTTGGGCTCAAAATTAAAATAGTTTTGTAGGGAGTCCATTGAGACAGACTAGTATCATGTAAGCGGACACACACATGCAAACAAAGAGCGCAGAGAGAACCTCTTTTCACAAGTGATGTTTCTCGTAGCTTTCATTGTTTAGAATCCAACAAAAGCTTTTAGAAACAAACAATAATCCTAACAAACTTGGTAAAAAGAAAATCTAAGGCATATCACCTTTTTCCATTGGAAGGCATACATGTGATGAGAAAGTAGATAAAAAAGAAGTGAAAACAACAAACAACTCTCTCTCTCTCTCTCTCTCCCCCTCACACACACACACACACAATTAACTTTCTTGAGTTGTTGGGGTGGATGCATGAGACCGACCATATCCTCATTTCCTTCACTTTTGTTTTTATATATATATCTTGATTGATTCTTGTTTAAATGAGGTGCTTTTTTATATGCATGTCATTTTTCCTTGTGAGTTTAATTTTGGCTAGATTATAAGAAGGGAATATATATTATATTAATGCTTGTATAATTAGATCACTACTCCATATGGGCTAAGATTGTGATCATGTTTGGTTCAAGTCATTTTCTAGGAAAACCAATCTTGTTTTTTTGTCTTGTTTTCAAGTTAGATGTGATGAGATTAACTATAATTAAACATATAAATATACATATATATATATATATATGTATATATATATCACCCCCACCTTGAATACCTAAAAATAGAGAAAACTCATGTGTCATGTGGAACCTCCCATTATATTCAAAACCCTAATATTGTCATTATTTCTTCTTCCACTCCATGTGTCATTCAAGTGAAAAGAAGATTGATCCAGTCACCATATAATTGTTTGAGAAAGGATTTGAAATTAAGCTTTATATATATATATATAAATATATATATAGTGCTCATCATCATCATCAACCATTTCTTTTTCATGGTGATCGATCACCAATGTATATATATTGACTAATCGATCATGGTCACCAAAAAAATATAGGAATGGGCCGGCAAGACTCAAAAATTCATTGAAAGTGTCAACAGCAAAGAGAAGTCTAATCTGACCCATAACAAAAGTTTGAAGGTCACAGGTCACACAAATTTTCTTTTAGATAATTAATCTGCATGTGAAGATGAAAAAGGTGAGTGCTAAAGACCAACCAAAAGATCTAGAGAGAGAGAGAGAGACTTATCTATGTAAATTACATACAGAAGGAGATTCTAGCTAGCTAACAAGGGTATTAATAGATGTAGTTGTCATGGGACTCATGGAAAAGAAAGATGCCTCTCTACTTCTCTCTTACACTCTAAGAGTGCAGAACCTTCAAGTAAAAGAAAGAATATATGATTAAGATTGCAAACCTTATTCTCAATATATGGATTGAAGATGTTTGAGAGAGAGAAGGGGAATCAAATACAAACACCGTTTTTTTTTTTTTAACATGACATGGTAGATTAAATTTTAGGGTAATTTACCTCTCTAATTAGGATTTAATTATGACACTTATCACCTGTATATTTTGGATATCACAGTTACCTTCCTTTCTAGTTATATGTCTATAATAAATTAACTTCTACGATTATTTTCATTAACAATTAGAGATAGTCACGATGTGACAAGTTTTTTTAACTTCATAGGACAAATTAACCCTTCAAATTGACGTGAAGACACTTTTGTTCAATACTTTTGTGCAATAAAAACAATTCTACCCCAACTCACTGCATTTTCGACAATATAATTGTCTTTAGTTAAGGGTATATTTGTCTTTTTGCACAAAAGTATTAGACAAAGGTGTTTTTACAATAATTTGAAGGACTTATTTGTTATAAAATTTTAAAAAACTTGGTATATCAGCGTTGACCAACTCTGGCCGCATTGAAACTGACGGCAAAGTTGATTTATTTACATGTGTAACTAGAAGAAAAGTCATAGTAATTATTCAAAATATGGGGAAGTAATTGTATTAAACCCTAACTAAAGGGCAGATAAGTGTAATTTATCCACATTTTTTGACTTTTTATCTTCTTCTATTCCTTTCTTTTTTTTGGAAAAAATGACTTTTTATCTTACACTTAAGAGCAGTAAAACTCAAAATAGATGATTCAGGCATGAATTAATTAAGGACAAATGCAGAAAACACCCCTTAATTATCTAAAATTTACAATTAACTCCCCAATTGAAGTAATTTAACTCCTTAAACTATTAAAAAGTTAGCTAATGGCCATATACAACGACATTTATACCCTTGTAAGATTAAAAATATTTATGCATACGAGTCAACCTCTAATTCAAAAATTCCTTGCACAATTTACATACGTACGACCTTGAAATAATATGATTCTATACCTATTAAAATGGGTTGTTATATGGTTCCAAAAATGCTCCAAAGGTACTTTGATCAACATAAAAGGATAAATTAATGCTTTATCAAAACAAAAAAAAATCGGTTTCTGTTCTTGTTTTAATGTTTTAAGCGTTTATGGTAGGTGGTGATTTGCAGGGGATTTTCTAAATAAAAATTATAGTTGAGAGAAGTTTTCTATATTTTTCCTTAAAATTAAAATGTCCGTGTAAATATAATTGTTTAATATATATATATATATATATTTCTTATTGCCTCATTCTTTTTGGGCCTTGGAAGATTGGAGCAGATGGGGTGATTAAGGCATGGGTGGGTATGGTCAATTCAGCACCTTCATCAACATTTACGTATCTCCTCAACCAACATTATTATTGAGGAGAGAAATGGGCTACCAATTGAAGTCTTCCCATAGTACACCCCGCCCCACACCACACCCTAAAATCAAGCGAATGGGTGTTGTTGATTGTAATGTTTCCTTTCCTTTGCCTCCACGTTCCCTTTGTTGCCTCCTTCAGTCTTCCATCTTGACCCTCTTTTTCATCATGCCTGTAATTCAATTCATGCTCTTCTCATCTCACACTTAATTCCTTGGCACATTTCCCCATTTCAAATTCAAACCCGCCCCACGTGGAACCTTCTTAATCAGCAATTTTAATTGGACTTGTAACTGTGAGCTAAATTTTTCGGCATTTGTAATCGTTCGCAAGCCACACTTATTCGTTAATTCAGAGAGAGTCGAACACAAGAACGCTATGTGAATATTAATATGTTGAATTCATTGTTCCTTTCAAATCATATTAACTATAGGTTGATTAAATGCATGTGTTGCCATGTTTGAACTTCCTTGGGATTTCAAAAGCAATTTCCTTTTTTCATGATGCATGTATAACACAAAAAAAAAAATTAATACCTCTACCAGACTTTAGCTTATCATATATCAAATCAAACTTGACAGGACCATTAATTCCTTCAATCTATAAAATTTATATGGTGTGATAAGGTCAATTGAATTTACAATAAAATTATGTAAATACCTATTATTGCTGTAAATAAATCAATAACACATTATAGCATTTCTGAACCAATTAGAAAAGTAAACACATGCCATACGAATTACATAGTCCAACATAAAATTTACATCATTAGCCAAAGATTTAACTATATAAAAAACATGAGATTTCAAATTTTCTCTGCTGTTTATCTAATAAAATATATTTTTTCATATGCAGACAATCCAAGTTTGTCAAGCAGATCCACAACTTGAACTTTGAATTCTATGCAAAAGTTGTTCACATGTATATCTCTATCACTACTAAGTATTGTTTGTCTCTAGTATAATTAAAATAAATATATCATTCAGTACCCATTTTATAATGTTTGATATGAAGATAGTGGACTACTACATCAACCAAAATTATTATTATTATCTATACACCCTATTGTTTAAACCGATGCACTACTTTGATCAGTACGTTAACCTTTTACTAAAATCTTAAGTAGATCATAGAATCTAATGTTTGGATTATCCCTCAAAAATCTCTAATAAAAACATAACACGTAGTGCACAAGTTTTTAACTGCTTTTCTTGACCTAATCACACAAGATTAATCTTATTTTGGCCTTGTCGGAGAAGCATTAATCAGATAGTGTTTTTTGAAATATTAAGTATAGAACACTCTTAATTAGAACATCTTAATGAAGCTGTTGAGAGCTTTTAGCCCCACCATGGGTGATGGGACCATGTGATGTACTAATACTGAATATTATTGTCCTCAGGTTGCTTAACTAACCCAAAATTTTCATTTCTTTGGCATTATTATTTATGAGAACCAGATTTAGAAGTTTGCTTAATTAGCCATCAAGACTAAACAAGTTGAGTTTGGTTGCAGAGTTGGTCATATGAAGTCCTCTCTCTCTCTCTATGTGCATATAACTCTCTGTGTGGCACAATTATTTAGATATTAGGGTAAATTGCATAAAACTCCCTTTACTTTCCATTTTTGGCACGAAACCCCCCTTGCAAAAGAATTTTTTTTGATATAAAACCCCTTAACTTTACAATTTGTTGTAAATATAAATATAACTTTACAATTTGTTGTAAATATAAATATAACTTTACAATTTGTTGTAAATATAAAACCCCATTCAACATAGAGTTGTTATAAATTTTCCAAAAAAAAAAAAATTTAATGGTGTGTGTATAAGAAAATAAAAATATCTTGGAACAATTTTCATTTTTTTCTTAAATTTCTATTTTAAAAAAATTAAAAGCAAAAGAAAACCTAAAATGAAAATCATTTTAAAGAAAATCTAACTTTTCTTAAATATTTATTTAAGGGCATGTTTGTCATTATAACATCATTTATGGTATGTAATTTTCAAAATCTTCTGAGAGTTCTATTTTTAAAAAAATTAAAAAGGAAAAAATAACCTAAAATGAAAATATTTTTAATTTTTTTTATTTATTAAGAGGCATTTTTGTCATTATAAAATCACTTTGCAATAGATTGAATGGTTTGGGGAGTTTTATGTTATTTATTTATTTATTTTTGGGAGGTTTTGTGTCAAAAGTAAAGGGGAGTTTTATGTTATTTATTTATTTATTTTTGGGAGGTTTTGTGTCAAAAGTAGAGGGGAGTTTTATGTTATTTATTTATTTATTTTTGGGAGGTTGTGTCAAAAGTGGAGGGGAGTTTTATGCAATTTACATACAAGTCTCTTTCAATTCCTTTTTCCTTTATATAAGATTTACAGTTCATGGTATTTACTGCATAATAATCATGGAGTATAGACCACCAAGCTAAGACATTAGGATTGTTACAACTCAAGTATGGCAAAATTACACTAATAAAAATAGGAAAATGATTCCGAATAATTATAGTGAATTGTTAGACTTATTTTTTTAATTGGTCAATTATGTAACAAAAATAAGGAAGTGGAGTCCTCCACTTAGTTGTATTTAATATAAATAAATAATTAAAAATTATTCGATTAGGCAATTCACTATAAGTGTTATATCACTGCACTAAATTTAAAAAAATATTGAAGTTTGGGTTTCTTCAAAAAATCTCAATTGATCATTTGACTTGAGGTACTTACAAGCAAAACCCTAAATCAATGGCTTAATCAAGGAAGGAATCAACCAACTAACCAATTTCAGCAGCTCATAGAATAACTTGTAAATTACAAGTATATCAAAGAAAAATTCAATAAATTTGTTGACCGACTGATATATATATCATCACAATTTTTCATTGTAGTTTGAAAAAAAGAAGAAGATATTTCTTCATTGATTTCTCTCATTGAGAGCTTAAATGAGGTGACATGTGAACTAAACCAACCATGCTGCTCATTTGGATCTTGAAATTGAATTGGTGTGTGAAAACATGTGATCACATAGTACTTGACTAACAACCATGACCACCCTTTTGAAAACTTGATGATAGCAATATATATATATATATATATATATATATATATATATTTTGATCCATTAACCACTGTCATTGGAATGGCATCTATTCACTTATCTTGGTAAGTGTAAAATCAGAGAGAATCCATGATTCCTTCACTGCACAGACACATGGAAGGACTTTTTCAAAAAGCCAAAAATTATTAGTTACCAATCTGTACAAAAGATTATGCTTGCTTCTTAAGCATAGTTTTATTAATTAATAGCTAGTCATATCACACACACACACATATATATTGATCCATTAAGTGGGCTTGGATATATATCACTATTGCCATGTGATTATATTGTTGATTAGTTAATCTATTCTTTATCACCAACATAATAATGGTTAGTGTTTGTGTGGCTTTGCTTAAACTAATCAATCTTGATCTAAAATCTCAATCAAGAAAGGCTGCAGATTATGGAAAGCATGTGAAAAATCTAGAGTCCTAGAAATTGGTCAGTTCATGCATTTGAATTTGCTTCCTCTGTAGTAAAAGCAAGAATTGTTTTCTTGGAGTTAATATTATCATGGAGGATTTTAAATAATTGAAGAAACTCTTGAGTCTTGAAGATTGCAGAGGTATCTTGTCCCAAATGCTAAATTTAAACATCTTTTCAGTCTCTTTTTTTTTTTTGGATAAACCAAGAGAAAGATTCCCAATTTTCCAGGTTATTTCATAGTAGAAGTAAATTGAAATTGGGATTTATTTTTCAACTACAACATATTTCACAATAATTATCTTCACTCTATTCCATTATTTTACATAGTTTGTGGTTTAACCCCGAGAGAATGGCCTAATGGCCAGCAACCTCACATCCCCAATTTTTTGAATTCCCTCATAGTTTGTGGTTTAACCCCGAGAGATTGCATGTACTCGGTCGTGAATTATAGGGTGCTCTAAGAAATCCTTCGGCATCACCATTGTCTATGACACACACACAGAGAGATAGTTTTTTTTTTTTTTTTTTTTTTTTTTTGAAAAAAAAAAAAAAAATTAGTTGGTTAATTTGTTAGTTTACAATGAATATAACTCAGCTAGAAAAAAAAAAATCATGACTAGGTTCAAGAGGTTGAGGGCACTGGCCATGATAATGATTTTGATAGTGATAAAAAAGTCACCCTGGAAAGTTGATGTTGAAATAAGATATGTAAGACCAAAAATCTGAGATGTGTAGAGCCATAGAAATTGAAAGCATTGACAGCCTTGTCTCAAGGAAAATGGTCTAGAAACATAGATATTCACCAAGAAATGTGGTGTCTGAGTTGATATATATATATATATATATATATGTATGTATGTATAGG
>JAOTQH010245141.1:0-12349 GCA_025631255.1 Cornus kousa | reverse complement strand
CACCACTTCATTGATCTCATTAGGATTTTCATCTCCCTCATCACCACTAATACATGGGCTTCTATTTGAAGGGTGAGTAGGATTACCAGTTGTATATGTTTCACCAAATAAGATACTAAGCAGATCATAATGTTGCACCATTTTTTCTGAAATCGCTTGGCATGCCTGATTTGCTGCAATTATATATTATTGTTAATTTATATGAAACAATAGATAATATTACAATAATATATTCCAACTAACCTTTTCCATCTCTTCCCATTGGGCATCTGTAAGTGTGACCTGACCAGTTACAGGGTCCCATGATGAACCAGTGTTGGATATAATTTTTTTATATGCTTTATATCAGTCTCTCAACCCATTGAATTTATTCCTCAATTGTAGGTTAGTATACTTTTCTTTAGCCAACCTTAACATCCCTTTTTCTAAATTTTTCCATCCTTCAGTAGAAAATGTGGTGCCTTTCCGATTTCCATTCTTTCTTTCTTCTTCCATCAAATATATTAAGATCTCTTCATTTTTTTTACTCCATAGAAACTGAGAACTTTGATCCTCGACCCCATCATCCCCATCCAATAATTGAGTACTTTAATCCATTACTACAACAATTAATACTATGTGAATAATTACTTTATACCAAAGAGACTAACACAACTTAATTGAGTACTTTGATCCATCACTACAACAATTAACACATTTCTATAACTCATTAGATCAGAATAAAATAAATGAGCAAACAACCTAGCATTGAACATATAATACTGTAAAATAATATACAGAACAAAATCTCTATATTACAATAACTAAACAATAATCTTATGAGGATGTTTATAATTAAAAAAATGATAATTAAGTTCATATATTATTAGTTGATATTAATGAAAAAAAAACTCAATCACGGTCCACTTAAATATAAGTTATGCAACCATCAATTTTTCTTCAACAATTCTGTGAAATGGCTGAGGTTGTCTATAATTGTCCCTCTCAAGATGGTTGATTCCTTTACAGAGTGTTACTTGAATCACAATGAATACTTTCAGTTTCTATGGGAAGTCCACACTCACACTATGCAGAACATTAAAATCCAATATATAGCCGCATTTAGGAACCAACTACCAATTAAAAACCCCAACTTTACACTATGCGAAGAATGTTAAACCAAAATAAACGCACCCAATTCAAAGTAGATGGTAAGAAATCCAAAACTAGAACTTCTTATAGAAATTAGACAAAGAAAAAAAGAGCTTATTCTATAAAATTAGCAACAGGGTATAAATTCCCACAAATAAATTACATAAGGATTTGTTGAGTTGAAATTCCATTTTTCTCAGTTTTTGAGGTACAACATTAACTCCTATTATTTCAGATTTCTTACCGTAAAACAATGGAATACGCATAAAGGAAATGAGACAATTTTTCTAAATGGCTTGATGGTTGAAATTGCCATGTTAATGGCCCAGTAAAGATTGGAACACGCATAAAGGAAATGAGACAATTTTTCTAAATGGCCTAATGGTTGAAATTGCCATTTTAATGGTCCAGTAAAGATAGATGTATAAACCTATAAATCACCAAGATTAAATTGAAATTCCATCAATTAAGTCATCCTAAACAGAATCTAAATTTGACACAAAATGATAAAGGACTCATTCAATTTCCACAAGACACGAAGCATCATTAGTTTGCTAGAGATTCTTCGAAACTACAAGCCTCTCATTCAAGTGCTAAAGGGTATCTCCTCCTCTTACATTGGGAGGTTCACGATTCTAAATACCATTGAAACAATAGCTAATATGTGCATGAGTTGAGTATGTACCTATCATTTAAAAAATAAATAAATAAAAAAGAAAAAAAGAAAGGATATATACTTAGTACTGCTTTCAGTCATTATAATCCAACGTAACAATTAACCCATGATATCCAACAAAGAGACAATGTAATGAAACATAATTATGTAAATATTGAAATTTCACGGATCTAAAAAACCAAATAGAGGAACATTACTATATATACACATACAGCAAATAGCACATTGAGGAAAACAAAGGGATCGAGGCCGAAGAGGCCTTTGATTTGAGGGTACTGAGAGAAATTGTTATATATATACATGCAAATATTTCACTCATAAAATGATTCAGGAAGAGAAATTGCGTATTCTAAGACAAAATCTTCATATATGAGGAGAGAGAGAATATGAGAAGAGGGAGAATCTGAAAAGAGAGGGCGAACTTACAGGTGGTGTTGTTGGTCGGTCGTTGAGTCTCCGTTGCCGATAGACGCTCGCAGATTAGGGATGACGATTGGCCTAAGCTTGGCTTGTTGATTCACCTTCGATCGCCATGGTAGAACTTTCTTGAAGCAGATATGAGGCGAGAGGATAGGGCTGCGATGTTGTGATGATGAAATAAACGAGGACAGGTTTTAGGTTTTAAAAAGTTAGCGCTACAGTGTTTAGCGCTACAGTGTTGAAATTACTTCCTCCGCACAGTACAAGAAGTAGAGAAAAATGAGAAAATCTCATTTTCTCTTCTCTTCACAAATTTAGGAATTACTTCCTCAAAATAAAAAAGTGAAAGTAATTTAATAAACGTGATTTTACTTTTATTTTTGCTTTTTCAGACTTGACAGTAGAAAGTAAGAAATAATTCATATTACTAAACAGGCCCTTACTGAACTGGAACTATCAAATTCTTCTTTGAGGAGGAGAGATTACCTTTGTGCATGGCACTCTTGTTATTTGTTTATGTAAATACATGTATATTGTGACCCAAGGTTATAATCCCACGTGATTATTATTTAACATTGCTCTGGTGATAAAAAATTTAAAAACTTTATTACAAGGGTAATAGTTTGTTGATGTGTGGTTCTTGGAAAAGTTAGGAGATAGTTCTACGTATGTCATGAAAACTGAAATCAGTGTCTTGATGGAGATTCGAGTTACACGAGGGATTCTCCTGGAGAGGGAGATTAAGAGAGGAAAGGTAGTTGCTTAGTTCCCGGGTAGCTCGAGCTCTTGTGAGTTGTTCGATCTTCTTAATGGTCAATTAGTGCTCCTATTTATACTATCTCTTGGACTGGGTAAAGACCCTGGGTCAGAGGTGCATTCCCTTTTAACTGATCAATGGTTCCTCCGATGACCCTTCTAGGTGAATGGGACATTAGCAGGTGGCCTGAGAAAAGCCTCAGACCTCTGCTTGAAGTGGTGACGGTAGTGTGCATTTAATGCAGGTCTTGTTAACGGGTTGGTGCATTTAATGCACCATCTAACCCTTGTATGGATGAAACTCGACCTCGGGTACTAAGCATTCCTCTCCCCCTTAGTATACATCTCGTGGCAAAGTAGTCCCTCGACTTTCCGTAGGGAACGAGCCTCGTCATTCATGGTGAGATGACTTCTCGGATCTCAGCCTCCCTTCCACTGTTCCTCAGATTCTCGTAATCCAAAAAGAAGCAAAGGGAATTGCTTAGGATTTGCCTTCCTTAGTCCTGAGCTTCCCCTCTTTTGCAGTCGATTGAGTTTTCTCCTTCCGAGAGATGGCTCGAGTATGTGTTAGTTACAACATATATGATTTAGCCGTGGTTATCCGTAGAGAGGAAGGCTCGATCCTAAGTGCATTGGAGGACCCATCCGACTGGAGTGGGGCACCCCGGTGACTAATGAAAGAAGAACGAGGAATGGTAGCGACCCCTTCCCGATTTAATACAAGTTCTCGCGAAATGAGTTCTGCAGCTTAGTAACATCACGTGGGTTTGCCATGTGGGATGTTGACATGGCTATGTAGCCCGTAGCCACGTGTGCTTATTGATGGCAGGTCTATAACAAGTAGGCCCCAATGAGGGCGACTGTCAACATAGTCATACGAACGCCATTATACTACCGCCAAAGAATTTTCCTTTAAAATGCGGTGGTTGAACATTCAAGTCTCGCTAAACATGTGAATATGAGTATATATTTGCTTTAACTTAAAATAATAATAATAATAATAATCATAATTGTCACGATCACTATTGTCATCCAATGGGTGAGACTAATCTCTGGACTAACGAATGCTTTGGCCCAAATAGTGTCTGAGGTTAATCTTGAAAACCATTTAGCCTTGGCTCAATCACATCTTTAAGTCTATTACTTTTTTTCCATCTCTCTTTTAATCTATGTGCCTACATCCTTTACCATTTTTTACTCTTCGTTCGCGTTTAAAGGCTTTGAGGAGATTTATCTTTGGTTCAGGTGCAATAAATCATTACTCGATCAAAACCCTTTTTCCTTTTTGGATCATGTATGTTTTAATTCTAATGTGAGTATGCATTTTTTTTTTTTAATGTTCCATTTTATCAGTCTCACTTTTTAACCTTCCCAAAAAAACGGAAACCGTATTACTTATTTTATCTCCCTGTTTTTCTTTCATGTTTTTCAATAAAGCAACCACTCAAAATCTCTCTTTCCAACCTTCATAAAAATACTGAAACTCTATTCCTTTTTTTTCGATCTAACGATTCTCCATTTGGTTACAAGAAAGAGAACAAAAAATAGTTTTTAGGGTTTAAAATTGACTTTTCATATTTCCAAATCTTCCCAAGAAAATTGTTAAAAATATTGAAAGAGAATAATATTATATTGTATTGCATTGTGTGTGTATATATATATATATATAGTATAATAGGGTCTTATATGTAGGAGAAGGTTGTGAGTAGGTGAATGGTGAACAAGTATGATTGTCACACCTCTACGTACCCCCTCTTTACCTTCCACAAACAAAAACTTCAATAACTGTTCTGAGAACAACTAAAATAGCATCCGAAGCATCGAGATGAGTAGAAGTCAACTAAACCTACAAATGATAATATAGTAGGTGTAATCATACATAAAACCTAGGTGGTAGGTAAAGAGTTAAACTTGTAATCCAATATATCAACTTGAGATTGAAGGCAATATCACGAAAGCGGCCTAACGGAAATTTGGTGGAGATGGGTTTTCACCGATGATGCAAATGGAGGCATGATTAACAACTGGCGTGGCAAGTGTTGTGACACTATTGCTGGCATCGTTGCTGACTGTGTTTGATCTGACCACTGTCGTGGCAACTGACATGCATGGCACTATTATTGGTTGTGTCTGACATGGCACCGCTGTTGACTGTGTCTGAGGATGAAGCGCTGACGAGGTGGAAATATGGCGTTATTGCCATGGAACTGCACAAGTTTATAGGTTGGGGTGCGGAAGCATAAGTTTGAAGGTTGCTCGCCGTCAAGGATGAGACTGATGGTGCTATCCTCAATGGTGACTATGATAAACTGATAACACTTTTTACGAGTGATCGAAAAACTCTGATGCCATGTTAAATATATGAGAATATATGAATTGTATTGAATTGAATGTGAACAGTACAATAGAGTCTTATATGTAGGAGAATGTTGTGAGTAGGTGAGTGGTGAACAAATAACTTATAAATGGTAATATGGTAGGTGTAGTTGCAAGAAACCTAGGTGTTATATAAATGGTTAAACTTGTAATCTAACAAGATCTTGTATTAAACGGCAGAGTAAAGAGCCTTTGATGCACTCCATTTGTGTATAAGCTTGCCAGTAATGTCGTAGAACTTGATTTTAGCATCAGTTGGAGTAATGTGGAGGTTCATGAACCCTTGTCCATCGTAATAGAAGTGCATGTCCGTAGGGTTCACCCAGTTAATATCTCCATTCCATGCCTTTGAACCACCACCACTTGTGAAAAATTGAAGTGGACTGCACACACCACAATTATACAAAACAATGAATGAATTCACTCTTTCATGTGTGTGTGTGTATATATATGTAATAAATGTAACTAACTATTTAATGAATGAAAGTATATACTAAGTTCTTATTTATCATTCTCAAAAACAGAACAATATCATATAGCAGTTAGTTTGATGATTAAATTTACCTGTCATGACTACTGATGTGTTCCAAGGAATGGTCGTGTCCGTTTATGTAGAAATCAACACTGTTTGCCTGAAATATTATGAACACAACAGTGGTGCCAATTAGTAAAAATCAGTCGTAGATATTTTATTAATTATCAATTTTATTCTTCATTGAGATAATTGGAAGTATAATTTGTTATTTTCTACTCATGAAAACAATGAATTAATTTAATGTAGATGTAGTACTTCAAGTATTGTAGAAGTTTTTCTACGAGCTCGACTGTGTTGCCATGGTGTCCAGCGCTTCTAAATGTATGGTGCCCAACCACTATTTTCCATTTCGTAGTCGACTCCTTCAATGCTGAATCCACATCCTGTCACAATTCAAAGTTCCAATTAAACAGTTGATTGTGTGTGTGTGTATATATTAGAATATATTAATATATATTCTTAGTATATTATATAACATATTCTACCTTGTATAGAATTACAATATATAGTTACCTTATACATATAGGATTACAGTTACCCTATATGTATAAGCTTACTTGTTCATTAAGATTACTTGTTCATTACTCATAACCTTCCCTATACAGAGTTCAATTCTGTCTCATATTTCTAACAATATATATATTTTTGATTTTTTGAAACTAATTAAAATGTTACATACATTCTTGGAAAATGGTATTTTAATCTAATTAGAAATTGTAACATATATTACCTTCAAGAGATTTGAAAGATAATTCTTCCGAGGAAACACGCCTCTCCAGTCTTAGGTATGCTCCTCAGGCGTTGTAAAATATTTATCTTGAAATGGAGTTGTATCTACGAAAAAGAATTCTGCAATTTCTGCCAAACACAAAATACACATACATATATATATATATATATATATATGCATGTATATATAAGTACAATTATATTATAAATTGTGTCTAATGTAACTTTGAAACAGGTGTTAAATATTAACCTGCATGGACAATATAAGATCTCTGGCATAGCCATCTGCTATCCTTTTTGTTAAGAATGGGACTCAATTGTGCCAGGACATCACCCCTCTGTAGTCATGGTTGCCCAAAACTGTAACACAGACCATGAAGAAATATCGATCTTATTATTTTGTTATTAATTATAATCTGAAGGACAAAAATATTTATAAATATTGAATAATGTTAGTTTTATCATTTATGGGTTAGAAAATTACCAGAGTACCATTGCTTCTGTAAGCTAGGGGCTGTATATATATTGGTAAACGACTCGTGGAATTGAATGTCATCTATGCCCATTAATCCATTGTTGTAAAAATTATCACCTGTGGAAATGATAAAATCTGTTTCTAATTTCTCTCCAATTATCCCCATCTGCAAATTAAATAATAAAGATTCAAAGTAAATAAAGGTTAAAAAAAAATTATTTGACATGGATTAAATAAACGTCACAATGAGTCCATTAGAAGGCAGCGCAACACGTCTAACAGTAAGTTCTTACTAATATCCTTAATCAATAAAATAATCCAAGTACGATTTTTTATTTTTATTTTTATTTTTATTTTTATTATTATTATTTTTTTTGTGCAATAAAAAAATAAACGAAGTATGAATAGAAAATGTTTCTACATATAAACCTTTCTAGTTACACCTCAAACCCATTAAGAGCTGAGACTATAACTCAGATAGTCTACCACTTAATTATTTTTAATGCATGTGATCGAGAAAAGTTTGGTAAAAGAAAACACAAAGAGACAGTAACCAATAAAGTTAAATAAATGTAAGAGTGCAGTAATTACTTTTTAAAATTTTGGAAGAGATGTTTATTGTTTTTTTCGCCTTTTTTCTTTAGCTTGCGTTCGGAATCATGGATGACGTGGCATGATAATGATATGCAATTAAAGAAATTAAACTCAATGAGACAAGCAAGGGGAATGCAAATACTATATAGGGTGACTGACACACACACACAGAGAGGTATTTATTAGTAGAAAGACAATGATGTTTGTGATGCAGCGAGATAAAGTAGGTAATAACTGGGTATGGTGTCATGTTCCATATGGCCCACAGCTTGCCAATGGACCACGTAGACTTTTGCTATAACATAATGGAATCTACTAGGAATTATCCCTCCTATGTGTCATCATCATCATCTTGAAAATAAAGTAAACTTCCCAACCAATAATACAACCAACAAAGGCATGCGGCATGCTACAAACGTAAAGTCAATATATGTTTAATTAGCCCCCGGACGTGGCAGTGATGATAAAGTTTTGTAACGAGGATGTGCCATTCCCGTGATCGAGTTTTCTAAGCTTTCTTCTGGGCTTGGGTTTTGTAGGTTGGGGTAGGCCCGTAAGGATCCTGCCTAGGGAGTTTCCAATTTTCAAAATATATATATATATATGTATATGTTTACCTATATATATATATTTGAAAGAGGACAGAGTTAATTATTTAGACAAGTGTGATTAATTATATATATATATACAAAAAAAAATAAAGGATAGACCTGAAGAGCAACTTGAGACTGGTTGTGAGTTCCTCTTCTTCCCCAGTCTCCGACGACCAAAACGCTAAGCGAGCCATCGGGTTTTGGCGGGTGTTGGAAGAGCTGAAGCTCAGCTGATACGGCAAGACCCAAGCAGAGGAAAATGAGAGAGATAAGCATTTTGGTGGTTGAGTGTTGTTGATGAAGCAGAGAGCTAGAGGGTGGAGTAGTACGTAGTACAGAGAATTGAAAGAAAGTAATGGATGGAAATTAATTGAGAGGAAGGTTCCTAATATGGAGTATAGCTTTAGGGGACTAGGCGGGAAGGGGATACAATAATTCAAGAGGTAGGACCCAAACACCGGCATTCAATACAATTGGCCTGTTCACCTTAATGGACATTGTATCTTCGAACAATTATAAAGCAAATGCCTCCAAACTGTAGCAGGTTCCAAACTGACTGGGGACCCATCATCCCACATCCAATCACACTCTCTCCCTCTATTTATTTATTTATATACACACACACATAGATATATATATATATATTTATTTATTTATGTCTTAATATAATTTTAAAAAACAAATATAATTCATTATATATATATATATTTATTTATTTATTGGGTAATATTATTATAATTTTTTTTACTTATTTTTAATTTTTATATTAAGGATTTTTCTGAAATGATTTACAAAATAAAATTATATTATTGTTGTAATGATTTTTATATTATATATATTATTATTTCACCACTTTGTTAGAAATGTCGAAAAGTGTTAATTGAAGTGTACGAGATGTGTTGTTGATTAAGTATTTAAAATAATAAAATTTAATTTTTATTTATAGACACACATATAAGTGATACATATCAGAACAGGAGAGTGTACGAAAACTATTGATATCTTACACGAAAGCGAAACGAATATAGTTAAAAAAAAGTTCCATGCTTTAGAGATTTAGACGTAAATGTAAAAAAGTAAGAAAAATGTTAAACCAAACCATCATTGAGGTGTACGTTTAGCTGAATAATTAAATACTAGGTTGGCAAATTTAAAAATGTAGAAGCCTGAAGAGTAAGACAGAGACTTAGCTACATGTAAGTGGTTTATTAATTGATAATAATGAAATTAATAAAGACCTCCAATAGGGTACAATGATTAAAGTGCGGTCCTAATACACATAAATTACGAGTCTTTCATAGACTGGATATTATTATTTATGGTACAAACTTTATTATTGTCTCTGTTTTCTCTTATTTTATTAACAGTGCTACATATTAAATACTTTGTTGATTTATAACAAAAAGACTTAAAAAGAGAGATTTTTTATAATATATTAATATATATTTTGGGGTCATTTTTTTAATCGAAGAGTTTAAATTGAAATCATATATTAATGAATCAGAACCACCTAATAATTTCTCGCATGCGCAAAAAAAAAAAAAAAAAAAAAAACTTGATTATTGACTTTAAAAGGAGTATATAAAAGAAGAGTAAACCTGAGCAAAAGAAAGTAGGTTAATTATAAAATAGTAATTCTTTAATTTTACATTTTTTTTCCCCTTAATTTATTGACAACATTAGCTGTTAGATGAGGGATGTGGGCCTTCCAAGTGAAGTTCAAATTCTCTAGCTACAAATTAAAGCTCTACCATTCTTTCAACTTCATCTTTCCAATCATATATTTTTTATCATGCATATGGATATATATATATATATATATATATATGAATGAATGTATATTTTGTTAAATTTATATATTGTTTAATTATTGATAACAATTGTGAAGCGGTGGAGGCTTGTATATATATGCATACAAGTTGTTAGTACCAGACAAGCATTGTTTCTGCATTAATACTAGTTTTGGTTCAGAGTCTCATATGGATGATATGCACACATGGAGCTCGGCGCACTGAATTAATCGGAAAACGACTTCAAAAGGAAGAAGACAAAGAATTACCTGTTTTGAATCTTCCGCAACTGCATCTCCACATGTAACTAACAAAACTCATTGGTGGCAGTTATCTTATCATATATACACACACACATGCGCGGCTGACAAAAGCCCAAGCCTATTTATTATTTATTATTATTATTATTATTATTTTTGGTGTATCGCACTCTCATTGTGTATATATCTATGATATATAGCGCCACCGAATGCAATAATTCTACTCACCCAAAAAATAAAAATAAAAATAAACAAAAAAAAAAAAATCTAAAATGCAAAGGTAATACTAATTAAAAAAAACTACATAAAGTGGACTTTTGAAAATCTATTTACATAGAGATTGAATAAAAGTCTAACACATTTTAAAGTTATAGACTTTGGTCAATGTGCATATGAATTTGCACTCCTTGGATATCCATCTTATTATTCAATTGAAATCTCTTATAGCTACTTGTAGGTACCTGTATTTCTCGTGGGTCCCAAGAAAAATAGTTGCAAGAGTCTGAGAATATCACTAAGTCAATGTGAGGAATGCAGAGAGGTGGAAGAAGGGAGTGAAACTTAGCCCAAGAACAAAGATTGAAGTGATGATAGAAGAGATGGTATCGAGAGCCTCTTTTCTTTGTTGCCCCCTTTGGCCTGCCTCGGCTTCCTTCCATTTATAGCCTCAAGCCAGTGGAAAGGTTTTATTATTACTTATTGAGTTCCCCTCAAATAGGGTAGTGCTCGTGTAATCATAAAAGACCACGTTGCCTTAATCCTATCTTTTAGGATTCTCCCAATAAGTAACGCTTCCTTGAATGGCTTGAGGACTTGTAACAGCTCTGATAATCTCTCACCCTGATCCTTGAACTAGGTCCTGCTTTGCAAGACTTTACTAACTTTCATTCCTCCAAACCAAAGTCCCTTCTGTATTCCCATGACAACGAGGCGAGTCCTACCATTTACTCCTCGATGGACAGTAAACGAGTTGAGCCAGAATTCTGAGCTTGCTGACTTGTAATTAGGTTGGGTCAAGACTCTTGGATAGTCGCTCGATAATTCATACTTGGTTAGACTGAAGTTCTAAATTCGTACTGAGGATTCGCACTAGATTAAGGTTCTGGGTCCATCGATGGGTGACTCGTACATTGGTCGGATTGAGGTTCTAGGCCCATCGATCGACAATTTGTACTTGGTCATCGAGGTTCTCGGCCCGTCGATCAATGGCTCGTACCTGATCAGATCGAGGCTCTGGGTCCATCGATCGATGGTTTGTACTTTGTCGGATCGAGGCTCTGGGTCCGTCGATTGACAGTTTGTACTTGGTTACATTAAGGTGTCATATTCCTCGACCTAGAGTTGTGACTTCATCCTTCCTGCTTTGGGGCAATAATTCGTGGGGGCCACTTAGGTGATGAATAGGTGATGTGGCTTTAGTACATCCGCATTTAGCCACCTGGATGGTAAATAAGTGGCATGGAATATGCACATCCACAGACATTATCACTTTTAAAGAAAATGATAAAGTATCCATAGGCTATTCAATCCTCTTCTCTTACGACGGGAAGACCACCAGCATACGAGCTCCATGGAATTATTCCAAAACCCAACTCGGCGTCATAGATCTGGATTTGAACTCATTGCCGGAGCTGTAAAACGACACCACCGAAGATGAACATGAGCGATACATTAGCCCACCACCACCACTAACCATAAAGGACAACATTGATGTGGAGGAATACGGACTCAAAGGCTATCAGCAGTGGAATGGTGAACTACTTAATCTGAGATGAAGATGTCGTCATTGATCAATTCAATTCACAACTCACATGCGAAAAATATTATTTGATTTTATATTCAAGACACAGAAGTAATATATATAGATATATATATATATATATATATATCTGTGTGAAAGAAAACGAGGGAATGATTAGTTTCTATTTCCTATAGTCATTATTATTATTATTATTTTATTTTTTATTTTAAACCTGTTAATATCTTATTGGGCCACATCAGCATAAAAAGGAAC
>JAOTQH010245130.1:0-12349 GCA_025631255.1 Cornus kousa | reverse complement strand
TTTGACACTTTGATATATATAGATCTTGTTTATTCAATGATTTATATGGTTTAATGCTTTCAATTGATCATTTCATTATATCCATATGTCTATGTATGCTAGAATAGATGTTCATATGCTTGTGTCTAGATTTTGTGTTGTTGATGCATGTCTATGTGTATTGATGTCTTTAATCTAGAGATTGTCAAAATATTAGTGCTTAATGGAATGCTCTTGTTATTTGCTTGATGGTTTATACATATTTCTTGATGGATTGTGCCTCTCTTTAGTTTAATTAGTTTAATTTTATGTCATTAGCTTAATTGTAGTGTAGTGGTAGTGTAGTTGTTAGATGGGAGGACAATCCATGCTTGCTGTTTGATGTTCCATACTTTTGAATGCAAGTAGCATATGTCTCTAACCTTGTGATGTATTTGGATTATGAGCTTGATGAAAGGATTAATGGCTTGATTTGATATTTTGTGCTTCTAACATGTTGCTTAGACCACATCCCTTCTCGATATCTCACAGATGAGGCAGCGTTTCTGAACTTATTTGCTATGGCCAACCTTGGCTATTTTGGGAAGAAGGTTATTATTTCATCAGATCGGGTTGAGGTATTGTATCTTCTTGCTATTGAAGCAAAGATCCACATTGCCGCTTCCATCATAGGCTTGATAGTAGATCACTATAAGAACAATACCAAGAGTAAGTCCCCTTCATTCCCTATGATCATCATGAGACTGTTTAGGAAGTTTCAGATTTTGATTCCTCCTAGAGCTCATTATATCGAGATCATATCTAAGTTAGATTTTCGAGCCTTGAATAAGTCTAAATCTGCAAGGGAGAATACTAGGAAAGTAATCAAGGGTTCAGACACTGTGACTTCTCAGCTTCCACAGGTCACTCGGATCTTTCCCTTCAAACGGAATTTCACAACGAATGATGGGAATCTGCTATATTCTCTGATTTTTCAGAATCAGAAGGCCATGCTTGACGCCACCTGTGATCTACAGGCCGAGGTTAGATTTCTTCGTGAGTAGAGGGCAGGTAGTACTTCTGAGGACGTCTACAGACCAGCACCTCCAGATCCGTCAGAGCTTCCAGAGGATGATGATGATAATGAGACTGATGATAATGGTAATGGTAATGGTAGTGATGGTGGTGATGATGAGGATATTCTGACTATTACCGTTCCTTTTGACTTTTGAGGGTGATGATGATTGATTTTCTGTTCATATCATATATGCATCATATTTTTGTTCAGTTCATACTCTTGTCATTATTATTTTTGGATATTATCTTTTGATTAACGACATGTTATAAACTGTTTGACTATTTCTCTTCTATTCTTTCTTCGCTTTGATCATTATCATTTGCTTTATCAATTTGTTCTAAAAAGAGGGAGAACAATGGTTAATTATGGGGGAGAAAATTCTGACAAATTGGATAATTTTTTCAGGGGGAGTTTTTATAAATTGTTTTATTAAACTTTCATTAGTAGTTCTGCTTGATCCATGTGCAGGAAATCAGGTAAAATTTTGTCTAAAAGAAGAAGAGAACAAAGAAGAAAAATTCCGTGTTGTCCTTTAACAAAATTGTAATTTACTTTTTTTCTTGGGTAGATTAGATATTGTTTTTAGGGTTTTGTCACGAAATTGCCAAATGGGGAGATTGTGAGATATGATCTTTGTAATTGGCAAATTTTGATGTCAAAACATGTCTGATAGAGTTATAATTTCAAGTTACCATATCAAGATCGAGATCAACTGCGGAATTGGAAGGTTGTTCGAAGATGGTAAACTGAGATCATCGAAATTGGAAAGAACAACACTTTTAGGAAATTGTTTCCCACTTAGGACACTATACTTACTTGGTATGTTTTTTGAAGTTACCAAAAATAGAGTTTTCCAAGTTGCTTTAGAAATCTGTTAAGTGGGAACCAGTACCAACATTTGGGAACCGGTTCAAGAACCTGTCCTTCGAAGAAAAACATTCAGTCCTTTAGGAATTAGTTCCACATGTGCTACCGGTACCACTGCTTATACAGTTTAAGGTAATTCCTGTTCTATTTCAAACTTCCTAGTTGGTTTAGAATACTACCAAAAGTCTTATGCACGAGATTTCCTTTATTTTATGAAGGATTAGGTCTTTGAATATTCTATATAAACTTTGATATTCATCTAGGTTTGTACGGATTTTGCATTACAATTTCATATTTTATAAAAGCTTTAGAAAGATATTTTTGCAAAAAATTGAAGTTAATTTCTCTGTCATTCTTTCTAGAATAGACACATAAACACTAGAGTGAGTTTACAGTATTGTTCAAATCCTGATCGTGATCAAAGTCTTGCATTTACAAAGATCATAGAAAAGCAGATCTACTTTTACATCGAATTCAGATATTGAAGAACAAAAGTAAAAGTGATCAAACTTTGAAAGGGTTAAAGCATTCGAGGAGCGTTGCTTGATCTACCTGCAACCCTTCTATAGAGATCAAGAATAAGCCTGAGGTCAAGTGCTGTTGGACGGGACATCGCATAGCCAGAAGATTGTCAGTTATTGGTGTTTGATAGAACGATAGGGTGTGAGCCTGAGTCAAAGTTTAGTGTACTTTGTTTCAAACATAGTAGATTGGTTTACTTTGGAATGGACAGTCCATGAGGTTTTTCCAATGCAAACAGTTGGTCTAGTTTACCAATTAGGGTTTCCTCACTAAAAATTCTGGTGTCATCTCTAACTTTATTACTTTAATTTATTTTATCTTACATGTGATTAATTGATTAATTGCTAAAATAAGTAAAGTTATAAAGACACAGATTTGTTTCTAAAAATACAAAACATTCTAAATATTACGCTGTGTACAACTCACTCAAATGACTTTGTTTTTTTCTCTCCTTTTACAACTGGTAGATTTTCTCTTAAATCCACCATTCCCCAATTCTTCTTCCCTTCTCATCCTATTCCATGGTACCGTTTAGTTTGGTGAAACTTGATTAGCACCAAACATAAAATATTATTTTCCCTTAAAATTCTAAATTATTACCCTTTGTGCTTGTTATATCCAAAGAGTCATTCGACTCACTCCTATCTCTTCTTTCCTAATGACTTAGTCTATCCCATTTAGTTATTTTTACAAAAGTAAATATGAACTTTACATTAGTACTTCCTCTTGCTCCTCACCTATCTATTGGTTCTCTTTCCACTTCCATTTCCATTGTAACGCCCACTTTCATAGACTTACACTCATAACTCTTGGCAGTAAGCAAATTGGATTCCAAATTTTTTGTGGCGACCTTGTTGGAGGGTGTGCATGGGCGGGTACACGGCACTGGCAGACTATGGATCCAAGATCCCACATCGTCTGGGTAAGGTGAAGGTGAAGTGCTTATATATGCTAGTGCCATCTCCAAATGGTTTGAGACCTCTTAGAGTAAAACCCAAGAGTAAAATCGTGTGAACTTAGGCCTAAAGCGGACAATATCATACCATGTGGTGGAGTAGGCTGTTATAAATGGTATCAGAGTCGGAGCTTAGCCAAAAGTATAACCACCGAGGACATTGGCCATTGGCCTGACTATTTCAAGCGCTAATCGGTCAATGAGCTTTACATATTCTATCTTCTAGACATATCCCTTACTTTCAAATCTTGATATTGGCAGGGAGGTGATTGTGGCAACCTTGTGGATGGGTGTGAGGCATGGTAGGCTACCATGTTGGCAGGCCACGGGTGTATGATTCCACATCACTTGCGTAAGGTAAAAGTGAAGTGTTTATATGTGCTAATGCAATCTCCAAATGGTATGAAGCATTTTGGGATAAAACCCAATAGTAAAATTATGTGGGCTTGGGCCCAAAGCGGACAATATTATACCATGAGATGGATGGACTATTAAGTTTTTAAACTTACTGTTTCGATATGTGTTTACCACATTTGGGTAGAGAAGAACAATAGGTTGTTCCAAAATATCACCTCCTCTCAAAATCAAGTCTTGGCAAAGATTTTTTTTTTTTTTTTTTGATAAGTAAAATGTATAAAATGTGTTCAAAAGGGGTACGCGTCCAAAGCTATACAAAGACAAAACGGAACCTATGAACTCAAAGAGCCCAACAAAAAAGAGTACAAATAATAGAAAATTTCAGCACCCCAAGGCTTTCGAGCTTTAACCTAAAACACTCTTTCCCAAATCGATGAGCTCTACTTTCTTATCATTTGTCTTTGCCTACCTCCTTGACCTCCGAGTGTAATAGGGTGAGAACTATCCATTGCTTTCAACCAATGTGGTATAAGATGCTAAATAGAGTAGTAATGATTAAATATTCACTACCTTTGAATATGTTCGAGCCTATTTTGTAATTGGTTCAGTCTTTGAATCTTGTTAGCAAAATGGGTCAAATTAGCCCAGTTCTTGTTTCTATCGATTCACCTATATTGCAACCCAACCCATCTTGTATATTTTCTTGTTTTGAAAGAAGTTCAATTAATGAGAGAAAACCAATATTATTGAAGAATGTGAAAATCTGTACGGTTTTGAAAGAAGTTCAATTAATGGTGACTGAAAAAGAAATTGAAAATGATCATGATATTGTGAGATCCCAAATCAGCATTGCAAAAATGGCGAACATTTGGGATGTGAAGGTGAGCAAGATGTTTTATATCTCTAATAGATAATTTGAGAAGAATGACGAGCCAAAAGATAAAATTATGCCTTGGGATTAAAGGATGAAAGTAAATTAAGTGTTTCCATGGGAATTTAGGGTGGCAGAAATAGTATGGAAAAGAGAAAAGGATCTTGTAGGAGATGGAGACTGATAAGTGCTCAAATGTTACACATTTTAGTACCTAAGCTAGGGTATTTTAGTCCATTCATCTATCTTACTTTCCCGTTTTAGTTCTAATTTGTGTTTTTGTCTATTTCAAGTCAAAAAGGTTCAAATGAGCTAAAAAGGGGTTATTAAAGCCTTTTAGGAGTCGAACAATTGCATCGAGAAAATCCAGAAAAAGTCAGAAAAATTGCAAAGCAACAGCCTTCAATCGATCGCGGGAATTGGTGATCGGTTGCCATAATCCATGATCAATCGAGAAGTTGCTAGCAGCGAGCTGTTTTATTCCCGCATTGGCCCAAAATTCACCTACCACGTGGATGTAAGATTGAACCAATGAGAAGGCCATTTTCTGACTTGTTCACTACTCCAAGGAGCTTGTATTTAAAGGGAATTGAACCATTTTGTAAAGGATCTTTAGCTAGTTTTATTTTACATTGTAATTTTTATATTCTCTCTCTAGAAAAGTTAGAGATTAGGATTTTGGGAAAAGAGGAGAGTGGAGGCACCAAGAACACACTTGAAGATCCATACACTCTCTCTCTAGAATTCATCAAAGAAAAACCAAAAGAAGATAGATCCATGTTTGGAGATAGCCTTTTAGGGTTCCAAGATCACACCCACCTCCTACTTGATTGGCTAGAGTCCCTTTGGGGCTTGGGTGAGCCCCAAGTTTGTAAATCCAAACCCTTCTTTTTAACTTTTTGGGGAATTTATCTTGTGGTTAGTGCTATAGCCTTGTATATAAAATGAATCTTGGGGGTATAAAATGAATCTTGGGTTCTCCTTGATTTCTATGGATTAATTATTTCTATTAATTCTCTATGTGATTACATGTTGTCTTATGTGTGATTATTTGAGAATTGATCCTCTATACTAGATTTTCTATGTTAGTTGCATGTCCATGTGTGATTAATTAAGAATTTAGTGATGTATAGGCATGGTTTTTATTAGATGGGTAATGGGTTTGTTAATTAATTTAATGGATTATTCTTATGCTTGATGGGTTAACATTTAGTTTACTTGTTGGTTAGGTAGACAATTTATGCTTGAATTTGATACTACATGGCTTATTATTGCAAATTTCATGATTCTCTAGATTGATGTGTGCTACAATTGTTACTAGTTTGATGGGTCATGCTTAGAATTGATGGGTTGTGCTACGCATTAGTTTATTTGTTGGTTAGGTAGTCAATTCACATTTGAATTTGATGGTTCATGCTTAACATCACAATTGGTAGTCGCATTTTGTTCACAAGGTGGTTTTCCCCAATTAGTTGAAAGTGTGTGGTTTGGTGAGCGAGCTTGGTGGCAATTGCAACGCCCTAAGCCTCTATTCTCATCTCTTAAATCTCTATCTCAACTTAGTTTACTTTATTCGCAATTTAATTAATTGAAGTAGTTTAAGTCACTAAACCAACCTCCTTTGCAATCTTTTGAATCATTAGAGTCGAAATTAAAATTCCAACTAAGAGGAATTTTAATGTCCTAAAAGCTCATATTTTCGAGGAAAGTTCTATTAGTCCGCATAAACCATAAGTTACCTGAAAAATCGAAGAAAAGACATCAAATAAGTCATATAAGAGCTTGATTACAAGTTGTAAGATGAAGAAATCTAAGACCGGCCACCTTCAAACCTAGAATTACAAATTGAGCTCCATGCAATTTTAGGCTTGGAACGACCACAAAACTGAGCTAAGGATTTTGTTTATTTGTTTGTTGACTTTATTAGGAAGGATGATAAAGACACCACACCAGTATATTAGGATATGAGACTGAGGAACAACGATTTAATGAGTGGAAACTACTTGCACAAGACAGAGATCTAGAAGTCCATATGAGTGGAGAGTTACAAAATAAGAAGACAAACTTCTAGTCTTACATTTGCACTAATTGATACGAGACCAGAAATGAACTTACATGGCCACATCAAGAGAGAGTGACCGGTTCAAAGTAGACACTTGTCAATGGTACAAACTGATTCAAACGTCTCTCCATGCCAGAAAAGTGTAATGGACTATGTGATTTCCTTGCTCTTAATTACAACCATAAAAGTATTGGAGAACTTTCACCTTTCATTTGAAAAGAAAGAATTAAGGAGATATCACTTAATGTAGATAATCATTAGATGTCGCGCTTGGAACGTGTTTTGAAATTATATGTATTTACTTTTTATAAATCTCCTAAAAAGAAGAGACCTCTGAGTCCTAGTTATTAGTTCAGTTGAAACCACGCTTTCTCAACTCATTCCAACTAATTATATAAGGAAATACGATCAATTAATATTCTTCAAATATATTAGTTCCCTATTTTATTAATAGAGATAACAAGTTGTCTAATTCAAATATATTAGTTCCCTATTTTATTAATAGGGTTAACAAGTTGCCTAATTGGTGATTAGAGACCTATAGTTTCCATTTTTCACAAGAGGTCTTGGGTTTAACGTGCACCAAGTAGAGACTTGAATTATCTTCTATAAATTTTGAGGAGATTACTCATCTGTAACCCTTGATTTGAGTTATTTTGAAATGTGATGATCTCCTCTTACACTTAGATATATTGTCATTTTTTATGATCAATATTGTTCCAACAATTTGAAGATACTACTATTATATTTGTTTAATCAGTTGTAACAGCACTTGGCTTTGTGCCTACCCTCCTAAGGCCCAGTCGATGGAGGGTCTTGATTTGAAAATAGTACTTTTTGTAACAATTATCGTAGATCAGGCCTAACATTGAGTTTTAGAGTGCTAGTTTTCGGTAGGCAAGTGCTAGGTAACTTTTGAAACAGAAAGATTCAGTTTTGTGTGGACAGTAGCAACTCCATAATATTCACCTTGATATAGGAAATGGAGTAAAGGGATTGGAAGAGAAAAATTAAGACACTTCTGCATCTACGTACAAATCTTTAAAATTTAAGATTAAAAATTAAAATAAATAAATAAATAAGACAATTCTGCACTAGGGTTCAGCTATCTCATATAATAATAATAATAATAATAAACAATTCTACTTCTATATCCCATTGACCTAGTACGTAAGATGCAAATTTCTTGTCTATAGTAAATGATGATATATCAAGTGGATTCAAGTTGAAGTAGTGTAACAAACTAAACACACACACACACAAATAACAATAATAAGTTAACTGCGTGTGCGCATATGTATGGTGTTATATATATATATAATAAGTTAAGTGTGTTCGCATATGTATGGTACTATATATATATATATATATAGATTGACATATATACCTTGAGCTGGCATACTCGAAGAGCCTTCCGGTTGCAGAGAAGATGATGAGACCAACTTGGGCATCACAAAGAACAGCAAGCTCTTTAGCTTTCTTGGCAACCCCTCGCCGTCTCTTACAGAAGGTCACCTGCCTCGCCGCCAAGTTCTCGATCTTCCTGATCTTGATCTTCTCTCTCCCCATTCCTAACCTACACTCGAAAAAAGAGAGAAAGAAAGAGAAGAAAAAATAAAAGAGTTTTTTCACATATATTAATTTTCATGTTCATATCTAGTCTATAATTATAATGCCCACATAAAATGTATATCTAAACATAGTAAAACCCTATAGAAATTGACCCAGCTCAGATCTAGGTGAGAAAACCCATTGTAGGTAAAAAAAATATATATATATATATATATGTAAACAGCCACAAGAATGGAGGATTGGCGGGTTTTTAATTAATTAGTGTTCATCTTCTCGGAGTGACAAAAGAAAGTTGGAGCTAGGCACTTACCTTTTATCACAGCTACTCCCAAAACCCACCAATTGGGGAGAAAGATGTGGATTCTGCAGAGAGAAAATTAGAAAGAGAAAGAGAAAGAGAAAGAGAAAGAGAGAGAGTGAGTGGTTGGGAATAATTGGAATGGGACCTCAAGAAAAGTAGCTTTCTTTATATAGCAAAACATGCCCCTATTAGCAATTTGCAACAATTGCCTAAAAAGGTTAAAGTAGTTTGAAGAAAGTGGGTGTGACTCACCTTCCGAAAACCAAAAAAAAAAAAAAAAAAAGAAAAAGAAAAAAGAAGTGGGTGTGACTGTTTGGAAAATTGTTAAAGTAATACTACTATCATGAAACGATTTTTAAACAAAATTATAAAAACAATTATATCATAGCAAATTCCTTTTTAAATGAGTTTAAAAATTATTCACCAAACAAATTTTTTGTTTTACACATTTTATATATGTTATACATTAGCAACCATATATTAAATGAAACAAGGACGGTAAGCTAGTGATTTTTCTCCGCCTAAAAATAAATAAATAAATAAATCATATATGAAACGAATTAATACTAAAATAATCAGTTGAACTGTAGATTTGATAATTTGGTTAAAGCATAAATGTGGTTTTATCAACTTTTATGTGGACCTAACATTTTTCGATAAAGAATATAAGTTACCCCTAGGCCCTAGAAGGCTAGAAATAACTACTATCAACAAGCATCCTTCATATCCTTCCTTATCTTCTCCCATTTAAATTTCTAACTACATATTTTCCTTTTTTTGGGTAATAATAAAAGGAGTACATATATTATTAGAAAATGTACTCACTAATCAGGATTAAATTAACGGTGAACTTATATAATGGTAGTATACATGTACGATTCTTAGAATGCCATATATATATATATATATATACACACACACACACACACATATATATATATATATATTCATCGTCTTTATATTTATTGGATGGACCAAATGAGTTTTTATACAATTTCAGTATTTAGGGTTGTTGAAATGCTATATTTTTGTTTTTTTTTTTTTTTTCTCTCCTTTATTTTTGTTGACGCAAAATTCAGTATGATATAGGATGACATTGTTTCATGCAAAGAAAAAAGATCAACCTTGACTGACACTGATATGTATCTGTCTTAAGTTCTCCGACGATCAAGTTAGCTACCGGAACTCTGAAGTAATAATAGTAATTTTTATGTATTAATTGTCTCATACCCCATTTGATTAGCTCTTTACCCTATTTATGGTTGTCAACTGAGTTCAGTTGAGATTGCCCCCACGTAGATCACGTAATTCGGGTTGATCTTTTTAGGTGATCTTCCACGTTCACCTCAATCGACCTAAATTGTTATCTTTTTCCCTCAAATCAGGAATTGAAACAGACTATGTAGCTATCTTGCTTGGTCGTTGCTTTTGGTTTACTCTAGGTAGATTCTATCTCATCATATGCCCCCTATTTCCGAGTCCGCTTCAGACACAATAAATACTAGCTCAGAATCAATTAACCTTTTTTTTTTTTTTGCGGCATCCACCTGGCCAAAATACTCAAGGTGGACAGTCCAGTTCACCCTAGTATCGTCCCGAGGCACTACCTTGGGAACGTTGCCTTTTTTTTTCTTTATTCTTTTTTTTAAAAAAAAACAATATCCACCTCGCCAAAATATTTCAGGTGGACTGTCCGGTTCACCTTGGTACCGTTCCTAGGGTGAACAGTCCACATTGGGTTTTTTTCATGGGATGAACAGTCCACGTTGAATCGAGAGTCCACCTTGGGAAATTTTCCTACGGTGAGTTCTAGAGGTGGGATTTTTTTTTTCTTCCTTTTTTGGGTTACAATTCTCGAGATGAAGTAACACAGATACCAAATCAAGGTTTTGTTTCGTAGGGGCGTGGTTCGAACCCCAAGATCAACATATCTTAGTGATGTACGACTGGATTTCCTTTACGAATCCAGTATGATATCTGTTTTATTTTTTTTATAATTTTTATTGAATGGATTTTACGAGCTTCACTTAGTTCGTCCCTTTAGCAAGGGACTAAGTTTTACGAGCTTCTCTCATCTCGTCCCTTTGATACGAGAATAAATTTTACGAGCTTTACTCAACTCATCCATTTGGTAAGGGAACTTGTTTTATGAGCTTCACTTAGCCTGTCCCTTCGGCAGGGGAGTAAGTTTTACGACTTTCACTCAGCTCGTCCCTTTAGTAAGGGAACTAGTTTTTTGAGCTTTACTCGTCTAATCCCTTTAGTAAGGGAACTTGGTTTTCATGTTAACTTTGTGTAAAGTATATCACATAAAGTCATTTCACAAATAATTGAAAAACTAATTTCGCATTGCATGCAGACATTTCAACATAAGAAGTCATTCATCTTATTGATGACAATGACTTTATTAGAAAACCACAATTGAATTAAATTTTGTTAGAAAGTAAAATGTTAAGTAATTATATTCCCTAAAGAATCCCAGCTAGCATGCCCCCGGTCATTTATTCTTGACGACTCTATGATGCCAATTCTAGTTGGGAATCACAGTTGCCTTATGAGTCGAGCATGATTCACTATCCCTAGGCTAATCCCCCAGAATGATCCTGATTCCCCAATTGGTTGTTGTTTCAGAGGGCGATTATTGGGGTTGGTACCGGCTTCATCATATCTGGCAATGAACTTTTGCATGTGACCCATTCGAATCAAATTCTCAATCTGATTCTTGAGGTCAATGCAATCATCTGTAGTATGCCCATGATCTCAATGGAACCTACAATACTAATCGCGAGATCTTTTTAATAAATCGAACTTCATCCTCTATGACCATTTCAAGGACACATTATCTTTGATTTGTAAGAAGATCTAGTCCACCGAAATATTTAGGGGAGTGTAATTGATATACTTATCTGAGTCCTTCTCACGGAATATCCTTTTATACTTGGTTTCCTTCTCATCCCTAGTGCTAGGGGCAGACCTCTTATTGTCTTTTCCTCGCTTTTCTTTCCGCACATTCATGGCATCTTCAGCATTCATATGTTTCTGCGCTTTAACTATCAACTAAGCTATGCTGGTAGGGGTTTATTTCGCCAGGGAGAACAAGAATCTAGAGGTTTGTAGTCCTCCCATAAAAGTAATCATCTCTGTATTGAATCGGGTAATGTTTTCCCATAACGACTATCCATTATGTTGTTTCACAGTGAACAGGTAGGTGGCCGGCCTCTTGTGTCTCTTGCCTGCAATGAAGTGACCTACAAACTACTTATTCAGTTCTTCAAATGTATCGATAGTTCCTATCTTCAGCTTATTAAACCATACTCGCGCCGATCCTTTGAGGGTCGTGGGAAAGGCTCGACACATGATTTCATCTAGTACAGCGTGTAGATGTATAAGAGCTAGCTTAGAAGGTTTCTAGGTGATCGAGGGGATCTTTGGTCCCATCAAAACTTTCAATCGAGGGTATCTTGAACTTGCTTGGCAGGGGGCATTTCATGACAGTAGCACTGAAAGGCAAGTTAGTTCTTTACACCAAGTTATCTATGGCGGCAACACCTTTTGCTTTTATAGCATGCATCACATCCTCTATATTTGCCTTGTGATCTTGGATTTGTATGTCAAAGTGGGTGACTTCCTCAGTCTTTTCATTATACAGGCAGTCATATTTGTAAGAATTTCGCGGAGGAAGAGGAGGTGCCAGCTTTCTATATTGGTTCCCAACCTGTCTCTGTTCTACTGATAAGCGCCGAATGTTGTACATTCAAGCGCCCTTAATTGCATTAGTTAAGTCCGTTAATTGATTATTTTATGTA